>CM064068.1:21092069-21347353 GCA_032594955.1 Panicum miliaceum
ATGTGCAAAAGTTCGTGCAAACGAAGTCGCGTTGAAATTTTTCAACGAACGCACCCGATCCACTCCATTGGACCCTAAACTCAAGTTTTGTTGCGTTTTGGACCGTTTCGTTAACGCATGATAGTCGGTGCAAAACGGGCCGAACTAGTGCAATTCGTGCAAAATTTCGTGCAACGAAGTCGCGTGGAAATGTTTCGCAATGAACGCACCCGATCCACACCATTGAAACCCTAAACACGTTTTTTGGTGCATTTTGGGTAGTTTCATTACTGCATGAAAGTCGGTGCAAAATGAGCTGAACTGGTGCAATTCGTGCAAAAGTTCGTGCATCGAAGTCGCGTCAAAATTTTTCGCAATGAACGCACCCGATCTACTCCATTGGACTCCAAAGTCATATTTTGTTGCGTTTCGGGACCGTTTCGTTACCTGCATAAAAGTCGGTGAAAACAGGCCGAACTGGTGCAATTCGTGCTAGAGTTTGTGCAAACTCGAATTTTTCGCAATGAATGCACAAGATCCACACCATTGGGACCCCAAACTCGTGATTTGGTGCATTTTGGGCCGTTTCATTACTGCATGAAAGTCGGTTCAAAATGAGTTGAACTGGTGGAAATTTGTGCAACGAAGTTGCGTCGGAATTTTTTCGCAATGAATGCACCTGGTCCACCCCATTGGACCCTAAGCTCGTGTTTTTGGTGCATTTTGGGCGGTTTATTGCTGCACGAAAGTCGGTGCGAAACACGCTGAACTGGTGCAATTTGTGCAACGAAGTCGCGTGGAAAATGTTTCCAACGAACGCACCCGATCCATTCCATTGGACCCCCAAACTCATGCTTTGTTGTGTTTGGGACCATTTCGTTACTGCATGAAAGTCGGTGCATAACGGGCCCAACTGGTGCAATTCGTGCAAAAGTTCGTGCAACGAAATCGCGTCGAATTTTTTCGAAATGAACACACCCGATCCACACCATTGTACCCTAAATAGGTTTATTGGTGCATTCTGGGCGTTTCATTACTGCACGAAAGTCGGTGCAAAAACAAGCCGAACTGGTGCAATATGTGCAAAAGTTCGTGCGACGAAGTCGCGTGGAAATGTTTCGCAATTAACGCACCCGATCCACACCATTGAACCCTAAACACGTTTTTTTGTGTATTTTTGATAGTTTCATTACAGCATGAAAGTCGGTGCAAAATGAGCTGAACTGGTGCAATTCGTGCAAAAAGTTCGTGCATCGAAGTCGCGCCAAAATTTTTTGCAATGAACGCACCCGATCTACTCCATTGGACCCTAAACTCATGTTTTGTTGCGTTTCGGACCGTTTCGTTACTGCATGATAGTCGGTGCAAAACGGGCCGAACTAGTGCAATTCGTGCTAGAGTTTGTGCAACGAAGTCGCGTCGAATTTTTTTCGCAATGAACGCACCAGATCCACACCATTGGACCCCAAACTCGGGATTTGGTGTATTTTGGGCCGTTTCAGTACTGCATGAAAGTCGGTTCAAAACGAGTTGAACTGGTGGAATTTGTGCAACGACGTTGCGTCGTAATTTTTGCAATGAACCGCACCTGTTCCACCCCATTGGACCATAAGCTCGTGTTTTGGTGCATTTCGGGCCGTTTCATTACTGCACGAAAGTCGGTGCAAAACAAGCTGAAACTGGTGCAATTTGTTTAACGAAGTCGTGTCGAAATGTTTGCAACGAACGCACCCGGTCCACTCCATTGGACCCCCAAACTCATGCTTTGTTGTGTTTGGGACCATGTCGTTACTGCATGAAAGTCGGTGCATAACGGGCGGAACTGGTGCAATTCGTGCAAAAGTTCGTACCAACGAAGTCGCGTTGAATTTTTTTCGAAATGAACGCACCCGATCCACACCATTGTACCCTAAACACGTGTTTTGCTGCATTCTGGGGCGTTTCATTACTGCACGAAAGTCGGTGCAAAAGAAGCTGAACTGGTGCAATATGTGCAAAAGTTCGTGCAACGAAGTCGCGTCGAAATTTTTCAACGAACGCACCCGATCCACTCCATTGGGCCCTAAACTCAAGTTTTGTTGCGTTTTGGGACCGTTTCGTTACTGCATGATAGTCGGTGCAAAACGGACCGAACTAGTGCAATTCGTGCAATAGTTCGTTGCAACGAAGTCGCGTGGAAATGTTTCGCAATGAACGCACCCGATCCACACCATTGAACCCTAAACACGTTTTTTTGGTGCATATTGGGTAGTTTCATTACTGCATGAAAGTCGGTGCAAAATGAGCTGAATTGGTGCAATTCGTGCAAAAGTTCGTGCATCGAAGTCGCGTCGAAATTTTTCACAATGAACGCACCCGATCTACTCCATTGGACTCTAAACTCATATTTTGTTGTTTTTTGGACCGTTTTGTTACTGCATGAAAGTCGGTGCAAAACAAAGCCGAACTGGTGCAATTCGTGCTAGAGTTTGTGCAACGAAGTCGCGTCGAATTTTTTTCGCAATGAACGCACCAGATCCACACCATTGGACCCCAAACTCGTGATTAGGTGTATTTTAGGCCGTTTCAGTACTGCATGAAAGTCGGTTCAAACCGAGTTGAACTGGTGGAATTTGTGCAACGACGTTGCGTCGTAATTTTTTTGCAATGAACGCACCTGTTCCACCCCAATGGACCATAAGCTCGTGTTTTGGTGCATTTCGGGCCGTTTCATCACTGCACGAAAGTCGGTGCAAAACAAGCTGAACCGGTGCAATTTGTTTAACGAAGTCGTGACCCGGTCCACTCCATTGGACCCCAAACTAATGCTTTGTTGTGTTTGGGACCATTTTGTTACTGCATGAAAGTCGGTAAAAAACAGGCCGAACTGGTGCAATTCGTGCTAGAGTTTGTGCAACTCGAATTTTTCGCAATGAACGCACAAGATCCACACCATTGGACCCCAAACTCGTGATTTGGTGCATTTTGGGCCGTTTCATTACTGCATGAAAGTCGGTTTCAAAACGAGTTGAACTGGTGGAATTTGTGCAGCGAAGTTGCGTCGGAATTTTTCGCAATGAACGCAACCTGTTCCACCCCATTGGACCATAAGCTCGTGTTTTGGTGCATTTCGGGCCGTTTCATTACTGCACGAAAGTCGGTGCAAAACAAGCTGAACTGGTGCAATTTGTTTAACGAAGTCGTGTGGAAATATTTGCAACGAACGCACCCGGTCCACTCCATTGGACCCCAAAACTCATGCTGTGTTATGTTTGGAACCATTTCGTTACTGCATGAAAGTCGGTGCATAACGGGCGGAAACTGGTGCAATTCGTGCAAAAGTTCGTACCAACGAAGTCGCGTTGAATTTTTTCGAAATGAACGCACCCGATCCACACCATTGTACCCTAAACACGTGTTTTGCTGCATTCTGGGGGCGTTTCATTACTGCACGAAAGTCGGTGAAAAACAAGCCGAACTGGTGCAATTCGTGCTAGAGTTCTTGCAACGAAGTCGCGTCGAATTTTTTCGCAATGAACGCACCAGATCCACACCATTGGACCCCAAACTCGTGATTAGGTGTATTTTGGGCCGTTTCAGTACTGCATGAAAGTCGGTTCAAACCGAGTTGAACTGGTGGAATTTGTGCAACGACGTTGCGTCGTAATTTTTTGCAATGAACGCACCTGTTCCACCCCATTGGACCATAAGCTCGTGTTTTGGTGCATTTCGGGCCGTTTCATCACTGCACGAAAGTCGGTGCAAAACAAGCTGAACTGGTGCAATTTGTTTAATGAAGTCGTGACCCGGTCCACTCCATTGGACCCCAAACTCCTGCTTTGTTGTGTTTGGGACCATTTTCGTTACTGCATGAAAGTCGGTGCATAACGGGCCGAACTGGTGCAATTCGTGCAAAAGTTCGTGCAACGAAGTCGCGTCGAAATATTTTCGAAATGAACGCACCCGATCCACACCATTTGTACCCTAAAACACGTGTTTTGGTGCATTCTGGGGCGTTTCATTACTTAACGAAAGTCGGTGCAAAACAAGCCGAACTGGTGCAATATGTGCAAAAGTTCGTGCAACGAAGTCGCGTTGAAATTTTTCAACGAACGCACCCGATCCACTCCATTGGACCCTAAACTCAAGTTTTGTTGCGTTTTGGACCGTTTCGTTAACGCATGATAGTCGGTGCAAAACGGGCCGAACTAGTGCAATTCGTGCAAAATTTCGTGCAACGAAGTCGCGTGGAAATGTTTCGCAATGAACGCACCCGATCCACACCATTGAACCCTAAACACGTTTTTTTGGTGCATTTTGGGTAGTTTCATTACTGCATGAAAGTCGGTGCAAAATGGGCTGAACTGGTGCAATTCGTGCAAAAGTTCGTGCATCGAAGTCGCGTCAAAATTTTTTCGCAATGAACGCACCCGATCTACTCCATTGGACTCCAAAGTCATATTTTGTTGCGTTTCGGACCGTTTCGTTACTGCATAAAAGTCGGTGAAAACAGGCCGAACTGGTGCAATTCGTGCTAGAGTTTGTGCAACTCGAATTTTTTCGCAATGAACGCACAAGATCCACACCATTGGACCCCAAAACTCGTGATTTGGTGCATTTTGGGCCGTTTCATTACTGCATGAAAGTCGGTTCAAAACGAGTTGAACTGGTGGAATTTGTGCAACGACGTTGCGTTGTAATTTTTTTTGCAATGAACGCACCTGTTCCACCCCATTGGACCATAAGCTCGTGTTTTGGTGCATTTCGGGCCGTTTCATCACTGCACGAAAGTCGGTGCAAAACAAGCTGAACCGGTGCAATTTGTTTAACGAAGTCGTGACCCGGTCCACTCCATTGGACCCCAAACTCATGCTTTGTTGTGTTTGGGACCATTTTGTTACTGCATGAAAGTCGGTAAAAACAGGCCGAACTGGTGCAATTCGTGCTAGAGTTTGTGCAACTCGAATTTTTCGCAATGAACGCACAAGATCCACACCATTGGACCCCAAACTCGTGATTTGGTGCATTTTGGGCCGTTTCATTACTGCATGAAAGTCGGTTCAAAACGAGTTGAACTGGTGGAATTTAAACAGCGAAGTTGCGTCTGAATTTTTCGCAATGAACGCACCTGTTCCACCCCATTGGACCATAAGCTCGTGTTTTGGTGCATTTCGGGCCGTTTCATTACTGCACGAAAGTCGGTGCAAAACAAGCTGAACTGGTGCAATTTGTTTAACGAAGTCGTGTGGAAATGTTTGCAACGAACGCACCCGGTCCACTCCATTGGACCCCAAACTCATGCTTTGTTGTGTTTGGGACCATTTCGTTACTGCACGAAAGTCGGTGCATAACGGGCCGAACTGGTGCAATTCGTGCAAAAGTTCGTGCAACGAAGTCGCGTCGAATATTTTCGAAATGAACGCACCCGATCAACACCATTGTACCCTAAACACGTGTTTTGGTGCATTCTGGGGCATTTCATTACTGCATGAAAGTCGGTGCAAAACAAGCCGAACTGGTGCAATATGTGCAAAAGTTCGTGCAACGAAGTCGCGTCGAAATTTTTCAACGAACGCACCCGATCCACTCCATTGGACCCTAAACTCAAGTTTTGTTGCGTTTTGGACCGTTTTGTTACCGCATGATAGTCGGTGCAAAACGGGCCGAACTAGTGCAATTCGTGCAAAATTTCGTGCAACGAAGTCGCGTGGAAATGTTTCGCAATGAACGCACCCGATCCACACCATTGAACCCTAAACACGTTTTTTGGTGCATTTTGGGTAGTTTCATTACTGCATGAAAGTCGGTGCAAAATGAGCTGAACTGGTGCAATTCGTGCAAAAGTTCGTGCATCGAAGTCGCGTCAAAATTTTTCGCAATGAACGCACCCGATCTACTCCATTGGACTCCAAAGTCATATTTTGTTGCGTTTCGGACCGTTTCGTTACTGCATAAAAGTCGGTGAAAACAGGCCGAACTGGTGCAATTCGTGCTAGAGTTTGTGCAACTCGAATTTTTCGCAATGAATGCACAAGATCCACACCATTGGACCCCAAACTCGTGATTTGGTGCATTTTGGGCCGTTTCATTACTGCATGAAAGTCGGTTCAAAACGAGTTGAACTGGTGGAATTTGTGCAACGAAGTTGCGTCGGAATTTTTCGCAATGAATGCACCTGGTCCACCCCATTGGACCCTAAGCTCGTGTTTTGGTGCATTTTGGGCGGTTTATTGCTGCACGAAAGTCGGTGCGAAACACGCTGAACTGGTGCAATTTGTGGAACGAAGTCGCGTGGAAATGTTTGCAACGAACGCACCCGATCCATTCCATTGGACCCCAAACTCATGCTTTGTTGTGTTTGGGACCATTTCGTTACTGCATGAAAGTCGGTGCATAACGGGCCCAACTGGTGCAATTCGTGCAAAAGTTCGTGCAACGAAGTCGCGTCGAATTTTTTCGAAATGAACACACCCGATCCACACCATTGTACCCTAAATAGGTTTATTGGTGCATTCTGGGCGTTTCATTACTGCACGAAATTCGGTGCAAAACAAGCCGAACTGGTGCAATATGTGCAAAAGTTCGTGCGACGAAGTCGCGTGGAAATGTTTCGCAATTAACGCACCCGATCCACACCATTGAACCCTAAACACGTTTTTTTGTGTATTTTTGATAGTTTCATTACAGCATGAAAGTCGGTGCAAAATGAGCTGAACTGGTGCAATTCGTGCAAAAGTTCGTGCATCGAAGTCGCGTCAAAATTTTTTGCAATGAACGCACCCGATCTACTCCATTGGACCCTAAACTCATGTTTTGTTGCGTTTCGGACCGTTTCGTTACTGCATGATAGTCGGTGCAAAACGGGCCGAACTAGTGCAATTCGTGCTAGAGTTTGTGCAACGAAGTCGCGTCGAATTTTTTCGCAATGAACGCACCAGATCCACACCATTGGACCCCAAACTCGGGATTTGGTGTATTTTGGGCCGTTTCAGTACTGCATGAAAGTCGGTTCAAAACGAGTTGAACTGGTGGAATTTGTGCAACGACGTTGCGTCGTAATTTTTTGCAATGAACGCACCTGTTCCACCCCATTGGACCATAAGCTCGTGTTTTGGTGCATTTCGGGCCGTTTCATTACTGCACGAAAGTCGGTGCAAAACAAGCTGAACTGGTGCAATTTGTTTAACGAAGTCGTGTCGAAATGTTTGCAACGAACGCACCCGGTCCACTCCATTGGACCCCAAACTCATGCTTTGTTGTGTTTGGGACCATGTCGTTACTGCATGAAAGTCGGTGCATAACGGGCGGAACTGGTGCAATTCGTGCAAAAGTTCGTACCAACGAAGTCGCGTTGAATTTTTTCGAAATGAACGCACCCGATCCACACCATTGTACCCTAAACACGTGTTTTGCTGCATTCTGGGGCGTTTCATTACTGCACGAAAGTCGGTGGAAAACAAGCTGAACTGGTGCAATATGTGCAAAAGTTCGTGGAACGAAGTCGCGTCGAAATTTTTCAACGAACGCACCCGATCCACTCCATTGAACCCTAAACACGTTTTTTGGTGCATTTTGGGTAGTTTCATTACTGCATGAATGTCGGTGCAAAATGAGCTGAACTGGTGCAATTCGTGCAAAAGTTCGTGCATCGAACTCGCGTTAAAATTTTTTGCAATGAACGCACCCAATCTACTCCATTGGACTCGAAACTCATATTTTGTTGCGTTTCGGACCGTTTCGTTGCTGCATAAAAGTCGGTGAAAACAGGCCGAACTGGTGCAATTCGTGCTAGAGTTTGTGCAACTTGAATTTTTCGCAATGAACGCACAAGATCCACACCTTTGGACCCCAAACTCGTGATTTGGTGCATTTTGGGCCGTTTCATTACTGCATGAAAGTCGGTTCAAAACGAGTTGAACTGGTGGAATTTGTGCAACGAAGTTGCGTCGGAATTTTTCGCAATGAATGCACCTGTTCCTCCCCATTGGACCATAAGCTCGTGTTTTGGTGCATTTCGGGCCGTTTCATTACTGCACGAAAGTCGATGCAAAACAAGCTGAACTGGTGATTTGTTTAACGAACTCATGTGGAAATGTTTGCAACGAACGCACCCGGTCCACTCCATTGGACCCCAAACTCATGCTTTGTTGTGTTGGGGACCATTTCGTTACTGCATGAAAGTCGGTGCATAACGGGCCGAACTGGTGGAATTCGTGCAAAAGTTCGTGAAACGAAGTCGCGTTGAATTTTTTCGAAATGAACGCACCCGATCCACACCATTGGACCCTAAACACGTGTTTTGGAGCATTCTGGGGCGTTTCATTACTGCACGAAAGTCGGTGCAAAACAAGCCGAACTGGTGCAATATGTGCAAAAGTTCGTGCAACGAAGTCGCGTCGAAATTTTTCAACGAACGCACCCGATCCACTCCATTGGACCCTAAACTAAAGTTTTATTGCATTTCGGACCGTTTCGTTACCGCATGATAGTCGGTGCAAAACGGGCCGAACTAGTGCAATTCGTGCAAAATTTCGTGCAACGAAGTCGCATGGAAATGTTTCGCAATGAACGCACCCAATCCACACCATTGAACCGTAAACACGTTTTTTGGTGCATTTTGGGTAGTTTCATTACTGCATGAAAGTCGGTGCAAAATGAGCTGAACTGGTGCAATTCGTGCAAAAGTTCGTGCATCGAAGTCGCGTCAAAATTTTTCGCAATGAACGCACCCCATCTACTCCATTGGACTCCAAAGTCATATTTTGTTGCGTTTCGGACCGTTTCGTTACTGCATAAAAGTCGGTGAAAACAGGCCGAACTGGTGCAATTCGTGCTAGAGTTTGTGCAACTCGAATTTTTCGCAATGAACGCACAAGATCCACACCATTGGACCCCAAACTCGTGATTTGGTGCATTTTGGGCCGTTTCATTACTGCATGAAAGTCGGTTCAAAACGAGTTGAACTGGTGGAATTTGTGCAACGAAGTTGCGTCGGAATTTTTTGCAATGAACGCACCTGTTCCACCCCATTGGACCATAAGCTCGTGTTTTGGTGCATTTCGGGCCGTTTCATTACTGCACGAAGTCGGTGCAAAACATGCTGAACTGGTGCAATTTGTTTAACGAAGTCGTGACCCGGTCCACTCCATTGGACCCCAAACTCATGCTTTGTTGTGTTTGGGACCATTTCGTTACTGCATGAAAGTCGGTGCATAACGGGCCGAACTGGTGCAATTCGTGCAAAAGTTCGTGCAACGAAGTCGCGTCGAATATTTTCGAAATGAACGCACCCGATCCACACCATTGTACCCTAAACACGTGTTTTGGTGCATTCTGGGGCGTTTCATTACTGCACGAAAGTCGGTGCAAAACAAGCCGAACTGGTGCAATATGTGCAAAAGTTCGTGCAACGAAGTCGCGTCGAAAATTTTCAACGAACGCACCCGATCCACTCCATTGGACCCTAAACTCAAGTTTTGTTGCGTTTTGGACCGTTTAGTTACCGCATGATAGTCGGTGCAAAACGGGCCGAACTAGTGCAATTCGTGCAAAATTTCGTGCAACGAAGTCGCCTGGAAATGTTTCGCAATGAACGCACCCGATCCACACCATTGAACCCTAAACACGTTTTTTGGTGCATTTTGGGTAGTTTCATTACTGCATGAAAGTCGGTGCAAAATGAGCTGAACTGGTGCAATTCGTGCAAAAGTTCGTGCATCGAAGTCGCGTCATAATTTTTCGCAATCAACGCACCCGATCTACTCCATTGGACTCCAAAGTCATATTTTGTTGCGTTTCGGACCGTTTCGTTACTGCATAAAAGTCGGTGAAAACAGGCCGAACTAGTCCAATTCGTGCTAGAGTTTGTGCAACTCGAATTTTTCGCAATGAACGCACAAGATCCACACCATTGGACCCCAAACTCGTGATTTGGTGCATTTTGGGCCGTTTCATTACTGCATGAAAGTCGGTTCAAAACGAGTTGAACTGGTGGAATTTGTGCAACGACGTTGCGTCGTAATTTTTTGCAATGAACGCACCTGTTCCACCCCATTGGACCATAAGCTCGTGTTTTGGTGCATTTCGGGCCGTTTCATCACTGCACGAAAGTCGGTGCAAAACAAGCTGAACCGGTGCAATTTGTTTAACGAAGTCGTGACCCGGTCCACTCCATTGGACCCCAAACTCATGCTTTGTTGTGTTTGGGACCATTTCGTTACTGCATGAAATTCGGTGCATAACGGGCCGAACTGGTGCAATTCGTGCAAAAGTTCGTGCAACGAAGTCGCGTCGAATATTTTCGAAATGAACGCACACGATCCACACCATTGTACCCTAAACACGTGTTTTGGTGCATTCTGGGGCGTTTCATTACTGCACGAAAGTGGGTGCAAAACAAGCCGAACCGGTGCAATATGTGCAAAAGTTCGTGCAACGAAGTCGCGTCGAAAATTTTCAACGAACGCATCCGATCCACTCCATTGGACCCTAAACTCAAGTTTTGTTGCGTTTTGGACCGTTTAGTTACCGCATGATAGTCGGTGCAAAACGGGCCGAACTAGTGCAATTCGTGCAAAATTTCGTGCAACGAAGTCGCGTGGAAATGTTTCGCAATGAACGCACCCGATCCACACCATTGAACCCTAAACACGTTTTTTGGTGCATTTTGGGTAGTTTCATTACTGCATGAAAGTCGGTGCAAAATGAGCTGAACTGGTGCAATTCGTGCAAAAGTTCGTGCATCGAAGTCGCGTTAAAATTTTTCGCAATGAACGCACCCAATCTACTCCATTGGACTCGAAACTCATATTTTGTTGCATTTCGGACCGTTTCGTTGCTGCATAAAAGTCGGTGAAAACAGGCCGAACTGGTGCAATTCGTGCTAGAGTTTGTGCAACTTGAATTTTTCGCAATGAACGCACAAGATCCACACCTTTGGACCCCAAACTCGTGATTTGGTGCATTTTGGGCCGTTTCATTACTGCATGAAAGTCGGTTCAAAACGAGTTGAATTGGTGGAATTTGTGCAACGAAGTTGCGTCGGAATTTTTCGCAATGTATGCACCTGTTCCACCCCATTGGACCATAAGCTCGTGTTTTGGTGCATTTCGGGCCGTTTCATTACTGCACGAAAGTCGGTGCAAAACAAGCTGAACTGGTGATTTGTTTAACGAAGTCATGTGGAAATGTTTGCAACGAACGCACCCGGTCCACTCCATTGGATCCCAAACTCATGCTTTGTTGTGTTTGGGACCATTTCGTTACTGTTTGAAAGTCGGTGCATAACGGGCCGAACTGGTGGAATTCGTGCAGAAGTTCGTGAAACGAAGTCGCGTTGAATTTTTTCGAAATGAACGCACCCGATCCACACCATTGGACCCTAAACACGTGTTCTGGTGCATTCTGGGGCGTTTCATTACTGCACGAAAGTCGGTGCAAAACAAGCCGAACTGGTGCAATATGTGCAAAAGTTCGTGCAACGAAGTCGCGTCGAAATTTTTCAACGAACGCACCCGATCCACTCCATTGGACCCTAAACTCAAGTTTTGTTGCATTTTGGACCGTTTTGTTACCGCATGATAATTGGTGCAAAACGGGCCGAACTAGTGCAATTCGTGCAACGAAGTCGCGTGGAAATGTTTCGCAATGAACGCACCCGATCCACACCATTGAACCCTAAACACGTTTTTTGGTGCATTTTGGGTAGTTTCATTACTGCATTAAAGTCGGTGCAAAATGAGCTGAACTGGTGCAATTCGTGCAAAAGTTCGTGCATCGAAGTCGCGTCAAAATTTTTCGCAATGAACGCACCCGATCTACTCCATTGGACTCCAAAGTCATATTTTGTTGCGTTTCGGACCGTTTCGTTACTGCATAAAAGTCGGTGAAAACAGGCCGAACTGGTGCAATTCGTGCTAGAGTTTGTGCAACTCGAATTTTTCGCAATGAACGCACAAGATCCACACCATTGGACCCCAAACTCGTGATTTGGTGCATTTTGGGCCGTTTCATTACTGCATGAAAGTCGGTTCAAAACGAGTTGAACTGGTGGAATTTGTGCAACGAAGTTGCGTCGGAATTTTTCGCAATGAATGCACCTGTTCCACCCCATTGGACCATAAGCTCGTGTTTTGGTGCATTTCGGGCCGTTTCATTACTGCACGAAAGTCGATGCAAAACAAGCTGAACTGGTGATTTGTTTAACGAAGTCATGTGGAAATGTTTGCAACGAACGCACCCGGTCCACTCCATTGGACCCCAAACTCATGCTTTGTTGTGTTTGGGACCATTTCGTTACTGTATGAAAGTCGGTGCATAACGGGCCGAACTGGTGGAATTCGTGCAAAAGTTCGTGAAACGAAGTCGCGTCGAATTTTTTCGAAATGAACGCACCCGATCCACACCATTGTACCCTAAACACGTGTTTTGGTGCATTCTGGGGCGTTTCATTACTGCACGAAAGTCGGTGCAAAACAAGCCGAACTGGTGCAATATGTGCAAAAGTTCGTGCAACGAAGTCGCGTCGAAATTTTTCAACGAACGCACCCGATCCACTCCATTGGACCCTAAACTCAAGTTTTGTTGCATTTTGGACCGTTTTGTTACCGCATGATAGTCGGTGCAAAACGGGCCGAACTAGTGCAATTCGTGCAAAAGTAATAGCGACCCGCTAGGGTTTGATTCCCGATCTTTCGATGAGAGGTGTGGATAACTCGATTGGTCGATGGAGGCGACGTTCACGGCCCGACTACAGCCTTCCAAGCTGCGCCTTAGCAACCGATACACCCCCTCCAATGGCTGTCGCGATCTTGTGGAGCGCGGCACCCGGCCACTAGGGCACTCGTCCTGCAAGCAATCGAAGAACTAGCAAGAACAAGTATGACAAGTACTGAATTTACTAGATATAAATGAAGGTTTCACACGCAATCTCAATAATGGTGGGGTTCCGAAGACAAGAAGACGGGCGGCTGATCCAGCACGCGCGCTTGCAAGCAAGTAGCGAAGGCTAAACTTGATCTAAACAAAACCCCCCAATCTGTTCATGGCGGCTCTAACCCTTATTAATACCTAGGAGGACGACCAAGAGGGTGTTTGAGTCGCACTCCAATCCTAGGACGTGTCCCTAATGGACCCGACTTGATACAAAGCCCATCGGGCCAAATTAAGATGTCGCAGCACCTTTAGACAGAAAACCAGTCGGTAGTATTTTGGTCATTGCGGACGAATCACAAGAGATATGGACTTGAGTCCGGATCCATATGAAACTAGACTTCATAAGCTTTCCACAAAGTACTTGAACGTCCCTATCCGAGTCCGTATGCGACCGTGGTGTCCGTCACAAGTTGGTGCTGTTCTGCAGTCCGAATCCAGCCTCCAAAACGTGTTGGACATGGACTCTTTCTTTCCTTGCACCAAAAGTGACGTGGTGGCCTGATGGAGAACATTGGGAAGACTTAGGCTTGGTCCCCAATCAACTTCTTTGGTCCTCCATACCTTCCATGTGTGTTTATTACATGTGGGTGTATCCATTCTGGTGATGTCCACATCATTCTCCCCTTCTTGGCTGCAAGTCGTCCTCGACTTGCTCCAACGGCATTCAAAGGTGCTTGCTTTGTTGTTGGAACATGGAGCGACGACTATGCTGCATGGGCACAACAAACAATGCTCCCGTTCTTCAGGCTGATCCTGTTGCATAAGAGAAAAACTAGAAAAACTTTGCAAGATATTATTAGTGTTAATGCAGCCCCCTATTTGCTCATGGTATTGTAGCCCAAAAGGATATTTCAGATTAGAACAGATATACACTTTATGCACCAAATATTCTCCTTTGATGTCATTTTTTCCAATTGCATGAAGCGAACAATGATTTAAACTTGGCAAATTAGAATCTAATTGAACCTTCTCTTTTAGACAATTTAGATTACACAGAATATTAAATTCAATATAACCCAAAGTATTTAAAGAAGACAACAATTTCCGTTCATCTTGTACACAAGTAATAGGATGAGAAGGATTATCTACAGCACATTCGTATGGTTCCAAACCAAAAATATCACACTTATTCATTAATTCTGGTATATGAGTAAAAGAAGTATTAGCACACAAGTCCTCTTTATCATAAGAAACAACAAGTAATTTATCTTGTGAAAAAGTTGAATCAGCAGCAGGTTCCACTATTCGTTGCTCTTTGTTAGCATGTAGAGTGGACAAAGTTTGGACACTATGAGTCACATCATTCTTGCAAGTATTCACAAATGAAAGAATTTCTTTTTCAGCATGGAGAGCAAGACAAAACAATTGACCGATATAGCAATAGGACTTGCCAATTAACAAGTTTCGAATTTCAGAATTGAGCCCTCTCATGAACCTATTCATAACATCTTCCATGCATTCATCCAATCCACCAAACATGATACAAATTTTAAAATCATCGTAGTATTGTTTCACAGTCCTACTACCCTGTTTTAATTTCTCTAGTTTGGTAAGCAAATGATCAACATAATATGCAGGAATATAGGCATCTCTAAAATGTATTTTGAATTCTTTCCAAGTTTGCGGAATAATGTTATGCCTACAAATATATTTCCATTCTAGCAAAGCATTTTCTGTTAAAATATTAGAGGCAATATAAATCATTTGTTTCTCCGACAGGTCATGCTCATCAAATTCATTATCTACTTTTAGCTCCCAATCAATGTAAGCTTTAGGATCAAACTCACCAGGATATAAAGGCAAGCATTGAATAATGTCCAGAATATTTTGTTGTTGTTTGCTCCGCTCAAAAATCACTGTATCACCTGCCATGATCAGTAGAAAACAAGAACACAAAAATAATATGTATCCTCCTGTCAACTACTAGAATGTGTCGGTTGTAATTCTCTCAAACTCAACTTGTTTAATACAAGCTCTTACCAGTTCTTACCAAGCAAAACAGGATGAGTCGGCAACCAACAAGTCAAGCACCTTGAAAGAAGTGTATCGGTGCCTTAGCAACAGAAAATTGTCAAGCTATAGTCGAGTATGTGGAGCTGTAGGTGGGCTGATCAAGGGAAAAATACTAGCACCACGTTAGTCAGAAAAGCAAGTTGAATAATGTTTCAACGGTGGTACTGTGCTGGTCCTAGCATAGACCGTACTAGAGGCGCGAGCCTGGACACAAATGAAGTCACAAAGCACTAACCGAAACAGCAGGAACACAAAAGATGGATCAGCCCCTTTCTTCTTTTTCGTTTCTTTTCTTTTCTGTTTTTTTCACTTTGTTTTCTTTTTCTTCTTCTTTTTTTTATAGGACTAAAATCCTTTGTTTGACAAACAACGCAACAGGATTACTGCATATAGCTGCTACCAACTCAGATTGACGAAACTTGTTTCACGCAGCCAGACGCACAAATCTCCAAGTCGATTCTGGAGCACTTAGATGGAGTTTGTGACCTAGGTCAGATCCGTTGGAAAGATCACGAGTTACGCTTTCCAGATTGTACTAAAACTCGCAAATCGGAGACTGGACACAGAAACAATGAAAGTTTTCTTCCACTGATGAATTGAAACTCCGAGACAAAAAGAGGTGACAAGAACTCGAAACTCTAAAGGACTAAACTAAGACCAGCAACACGACGCAACCGATGCAACCGAAAACTCAACAAGCCCTAACTAAGTAGTACCAGCAAAGGCTCAAAGGGTTTATAGGATTGCCGGCAAACTAATCTACCTTTTTTTTTGGTTTTTCTGGACTATAGGAAAAAAAAAACAGCGAAGAATTAGAAGTCTCTCACCGATAAACCTTGCTCTTATTACCAACTAATGGCGACCCGCTAGGGTTTGATTCCCGATCTTTCGATGAGAGGTGTGGATAACTCGATTGGTCGATGGAGGCGACGTTCACGGCCCGACTACAGCCTTCCAAGCTGCGCCTTAGCAACCGATACACCCCCTCCAATGGCTGTCGCGATCTTGTGGAGCGCGGCACCCGGCCACTAGGGCACTCGTCCTGCAAGCAATCGAAGAACTAGCAAGAACAAGTATGACAAGTACTGAATTTACTAGATATAAATGAAGGTTTCACACGCAATCTCAATAATGGTGGGGTTCCGAAGACAAGAAGACGGGCGGCTGATCCAGCACGCGCGCTTGCAAGCAAGTAGCGAAGGCTAAACTTGATCTAAACAAAACCCCCCAATCTGTTCATGGCGGCTCTAACCCTTATTAATACCTAGGAGGACGACCAAGAGGGTGTTTGAGTCGCACTCCAACCCTAGGACGCGTCCCTAATGGACCCGACTTGATACAAAGCCCATCGGGCCAAATTAAGATGTCGCAGCACCTTTAGACAGAAAACCAGTCGGTAGTATTTTGGTCATTGCGGACGAATCACGAGAGATATGGACTTGAGTCCGGATCCATATGAAACTAGACTTCATAAGCTTTCCACAAAGTACTTGAACGTCCCTATCCGAGTCCGTATGCGACCGTGGTGTCCGTCACAAGTTGGTGCTGTTCTGCAGTCCGAATCCAGCCTCCAAAACGTGTTGGACATGGACTCTTTCTTTCCTTGCACCAAAAGTGACGTGGTGGCCTGATGGAGAACATTGGGAAGACTTAGGCTTGGTCCCCAATCAACTTCTTTGGTCCTCCATACCTTCCATGTGTGTTTATTACATGTGGGTGTATCCATTCTGGTGATGTCCACATCAAAAAGTTCGTGCAACGAAGTCGCGTGGAAATGTTTCGCAATGAACGCACCCGATCCACACCATTGGACCCTAAACACGTTTTTTGGTGCATTTTGGGTAGTTTCATTACTGCATGAAAGTCGGTGCAAAATGAGCTGAACTGGTGCAATTCGTGCAAAAGTTCGTGCATCGAAGTCGCGTTAAAATTTTTCGCAATGAACGCACCCGATCTACTCCATTGGACTCGAAACTCATATTTTGTTGCGTTTCGGACCGTTTCGTTGCTGCATAAAAGTCGGTGAAAACAGGCCGAACTGGTGCAATTCGTGCTAGAGTTTGTGCAACTTGAATTTTTCGCAATGAACGCACAAGATCCACACCTTTGGACCCCAAACTCGTGATTTGGTGCATTTTGGGCCGTTTCATTACTGCATGAAAGTCGGTTCAAAACGAGTTGAACTGGTGGAATTTGTGCAACGAAGTTGCGTCGGAATTTTTCGCAATGAATGCACCTGTTCCACCCCATTGGACCATAAGCTCGTGTTTTGGTGCATTTCGGGCCGTTTCATTACTGCACGAAAGTCGGTGCAAAACAAGCTGAACTGGTGATTTGTTTAACGAAGTCATGTAGAAATGTTTGCAACGAACGCACCCGGTCCACTCCATTAGATCCCAAACTCATGCTTTGTTGTGTTTGGGACCATTTCGTTACTGCTTGAAAGTCGGTGCATAACGGGCCGAACTGGTGGAATTCGTGCAAAAGTTCGTGAAACGAAGTCGCGTCGAATTTTTTCGAAATGAACGCACCTGATCCACACCATTGGACCCTAAACACGTGTTTTGGTGCATTCTGGGGCGTTTCATTACTGCACGAAAGTCGGTGCAAAACAAGCCGAACTGGTGCAATATGTGCAAAAGTTCGTGCAACGAAGTCGCGTCGAAATTTTTCAACGAACGCACCCGATCCACTCCATTGGACCCTAAACTCAAGTTTTGTTGCATTTTGGACCGTTTTGTTACCGCATGATAGTTGGTGCAAAACGGGCCGAACTAGTGCAATTCGTGCAAAAGTTCGTGCAACGAAGTCGCGTGGAAATGTTTCGCAATGAACGCACCCGATCCACACCATTGAACCCTAAACACGTTTTTTGGTGCATTTTGGGTAGTTTCATTACTGCATGAAAGTCGGTGCAAAATGAGCTGAACTGGTGCAATTCGTGCAAAAGTTCGTGCATCGAAGTCGCGTCAAAATTTTCCGCAATGAACGCACCCGATCTACTCCATTGGACTCCAAAGTCATATTTTGTTGCGTTTCGGACCGTTTCGTTACTGCATAAAAGTCGGTGAAAACAGGCCGAACTGGTGCAATTCGTGCTAGAGTTTGTGCAACTCGAATTTTTCGCAATGAACGCACAAGATCCACACCATTGGACCCCAAACTCGTGATTTGGTGCATTTTGGGCCGTTTCATTACTGCATGAAAGTCGGTTCAAAACGAGTTGAACTGGTGGAATTTGTGCAACGAAGTTGCGTCGGAATTTTTCGCAATGAATGCACCTGTTCCACCCCATTGGACCATAAGCTCATGTTTTGGTGCATTTCGGGCCGTTTCATTACTGCACGAAAGTCGATGCAAAACAAGCTGAACTGGTGATTTGTTTAACGAAGTCATGTGGAAATGTTTGCAACGAACGCACCCGGTCCACTCCATTGGACCCCAAACTCATGCTTTGTTGTGTTTGGGACCATTTCGTTACTGTATGAAAGTCGGTGCATAACGGGCCGAACTGGTGGAATTCGTGCAAAAGTTCGTGAAACGAAGTCGCGTCGAATTTTTTCGAAATGAACGCACCCGATCCACACCATTGTACCCTAAACACGTGTTTTGGTGCATTCTGGGGCGTTTCATTACTGCACGAAAGTCGGTGCAAAACAAGCCGAACTGGTGCAATATGTGCAAAAGTTCGTGCAACGAAGTCGCGTCGAAATTTTTAACCGAACGCACCCGATCCACTCCATTGGACCCTAAACTCAAGTTTTGTTGCATTTTGGACCGTTTTGTTACCGCATGATAGTCGGTGCAAAACGGGCCGAACTAGTGCAATTCGTGCAAAAGTTCGTGCAACGAAGTCGCGTGGAAATGTTTCGGAATGAACGCACCCGATCCACACCATTGAACCCTAAACACGTTTTTTGGTGCATTTTGGGTAGTTTCATTACTGCATGAAAGTCGGTGCAAAATGAGCTGAACTGGTGCAATTCGTGCAAAAGTTCGTGCATCGAAGTCGCGTCAAAATTTTTCGCAATGAACGCACCCAATCTACTCCATTGGACTCCAAAGTCATATTTTGTTGCGTTTCGGACCGTTTCGTTACTGCATAAAAGTCGGTGAAAACAGGCCGAACTGGTGCAATTCGTGCTAGAGTTTGTGCAACTCGAATTTTTCGCAATGAACGCACAAGATCCACACCATTGGACCCCAAACTCGTGATTATGTGCATTTTGGGCCGTTTCATTACTGCATGAAAGTTGGTTCAAAACGAGTTGAACTGGTGGAATTTGTGCAACGAAGTTGCGTCGGAATTTTTCGCAATGAATGCACCTGTTCCACCCCATTGGACCATAAGCTCGTGTTTTGGTGCATTTCGGGCCGTTTCATTACTGCACGAAAGTCGGTGCAAAACAAGCTGAACTGGTGATTTGTTTAACGAAGTCATGTGGAAATGTTTGCAACGAACGCACCCGGTCCACTCCATTGGACCCCAAACTCATGCTTTATTGTGTTTGGGACCATTTCGTTACTGCACGAAAGTCGGTGCAAAACGGGCCGAACTAGTGCAATTCGTGCAAAAGTTCGTGCAACGAAGTCGCGTGGAAATGTTTCGCAATGAACGCACCCGATCCACACCATTGAACCCTAAACACGTTTTTTGGTGCATTTTGGGTAGTTTCATTACTGCATGAAAGTCGGTGCAAAATGAGCTGAACTGGTGCAATTCGTGCAAAAGTTCGTGCATCGAAGTCGCGTCAAAATTTTTCGCAATGAACGCACCCGATCTACTCCATTGGACTCCAAAGTTATATTTTGTTGCGTTTCGGACCGTTTCGTTACTGCATAAAAGTCGGTGAAAACAGGCCGAACTGGTGCAATTCGTGCTAGAGTTTGTGCAACTCGAATTTTTCGCAATGAACGCACAAGATCCACACCATTGGACCCCAAACTCGTGATTTGGTGCATTTTGGGCCGTTTCATTACTGCATGAAAGTCGGTTCAAAACGAGTTGAACTGGTGGAATTTGTGCAACGACGTTGCGTCGTAATTTTTTGCAATGAACGCACCTGTTCCACCCCATTGGACCATAAGCTCGTGTTTTGGTGCATTTTGGGCCGTTTCATCACTGCACGAAAGTCGGTGCAAAACAAGCTGAACCGGTGCAATTTGTTTAACGAAGTCGTGACCCGGTCCACTCCATTGGACCCCAAACTCATGCTTTGTTGTGTTTGGGACCATTTCGTTACTGCATGAAAGTCGGTGCATAACGGGCCGAACTGGTGGAATTCGTGCAAAAGTTCGTGCAACGAAGTCGCGTCGAATATTTTCGAAATGAACGCACCCGATCCACACCATTGTACCCTAAACACGTGTTTTGGTGCATTCTGGGGCGTTTCATTACTGCACGAAAGTCGGTGCAAAACAAGCCGAACTGGTGCAATATGTGCAAAAGTTCGTGCAACGAAGTCGTGTCGAAATTTTTCAACGAACGCACCCGATCCACTCCATTGGACCCTAAACTCAAGTTTTGTTGCCTTTCGGACCGTTTCGTTACCGCATGATAGTCGGTGCAAAACGGGCCGAACTAGTGCAATTCGTGCAAAAGTTCGTGCAACGAAGTCGCGTGGAAATGTTTCGCAATGAACGCACCCGATCCACACCATTGAACCCTAAACACGTTTTTTGGTGCATTTTGGGTAGTTTCATTACTGCATGAAAGTCGGTGCAAAATGAGCTGAACTGGTGCAATTCGTGCAAAAGTTCGTGCATCGAAGTCGCGTCAAAATTTTTCGCAATGAACGCACCCGATCTACTCCATTGGACTCCAAAGTCATATTTTGTTGCGTTTCGGACCGTTTCGTTACTGCATAAAAGTCGGTGAAAACAGGCCGAACTGGTGCAATTCGTGCTAGAGTTTGTGCAACTCGAATTTTTCGCAATGAACGCACAAGATCCACACCATTGGACCCCAAACAAGTGATTTGGTGCATTTTGGGCCGTTTCATTACTGCATGAAAGTCGGTTCAAAACGAGTTGAACTGGTGGAATTTGTGCAACGACGTTGCGTCGTAATTTTTCGCAATGAACGCACCTGTTCCACCCCATTGGACCATAAGCTCGTGTTTTGGTGCATTTCGGGCCGTTTCATCACTGCACGAAAGTCGGTGCAAAACAAGCTGAACCGGTGCAATTTGTTTAACGAAGTCGTGACCCGGTCCACTCCATTGAACCCCAAACTCATGCTTTGTTGTGTTTGGGACCATTTCGTTACTGCATGAAAGTCGGTGCATAACAGGCCGAACTGGTGGAATTCGTGCAAAAGTTCGTGAAACGAAGTCGCGTCGAATTTTTTCGAAATGAACGCACCCGATCCACACCATTGTACCCTAAACACGTGTTTTGGTGCATTCTGGGGCGTTTCATTACTGCACGAAAGTCGGTGCAAAACAAGCCGAACTGGTGCAATATGTGCAAAAGTTCGTGCAACGAAGTCGCGTCGAAATTTTTCAACGAACGCACCCGATCCACTCCATTGGACCCTAAACTCAAGTTTTGTTGCATTTTGGACCGTTTTGTTACCGCATGATAGTCGGTGCAAAACGGGCCGAACTAGTGCAATTCGTGCAAAAGTTCGTGCAACGAAGTCGCGTGGAAATGTTTCGCAATGAACGCACCCGATCCACACCATTGAACCCTAAACACGTTTTTTGGTGCATTTTGGGTAGTTTCATTACTGCATGAAAGTCGGTGCAAAATGAGCTGAACTGGTGCAATTCGTGCAAAAGTTCGTGCATCGAAGTCGCGTCAAAATTTTTCGCAATGAACGCACCCGATCTACTCCATTGGACTCCAAAGTGATATTTTGTTGCGTTTCGGACCGTTTCGTTACTGCATAAAAGTCGGTGAAAACAGGCCGAACTGGTGCAATTCGTGCTAGAGTTTGTGCAACTCGAATTTTTCGCAATGAACGCACAAGATCCACACCATTGGACCCCAAACTCGTGATTATGTGCATTTTGGGCCGTTTCATTACTGCATGAAAGTTGGTTCAAAACGAGTTGAACTGGTGGAATTTGTGCAACGAAGTTGCGTCGGAATTTTTCGCAATGAATGCACCTGTTCCACCCCATTGGACCATAAGCTCGTGTTTTGGTGCATTTCGGGCCGTTTCATTACTGCACGAAAGTCGGTGCAAAACAAGCTGAACTGGTGATTTGTTTAACGAAGTCATGTGGAAATGTTTGCAACGAACGCACCCGGTCCACTCCATTGGACCCCAAACTCATGCTTTATTGTGTTTGGGACCATTTCGTTACTGCACGAAAGTCGGTGCAAAACGGGCCGAACTAGTGCAATTCGTGCAAAAGTTCGTGCAACGAAGTCGCGTGGAAATGTTTCGCAATGAACGCACCCGATCCACACCATTGAACCCTAAACACGTTTTTTGGTGCATTTTGGGTAGTTTCATTACTGCATGAAAGTCGGTGCAAAATGAGCTGAACTGGTGCAATTCGTGCAAAAGTTCGTGCATCGAAGTCGCGTCAAAATTTTTCGCAATGAACGCACCCGATCTACTCCATTGGACTCCAAAGTCATATTTTGTTGCTTTTCGGACCGTTTCGTTACTGCATAAAAGTCGGTGAAAACAGGCCGAACTGGTGCAATTCGTGCTAGAGTTTCTGCAACTCGAATTTTTTGCAATGAACGCACAAGATCCACACCATTGGACCCCAAACTCGTGATTTGGTGCATTTTGGGCCGTTTCATTACTGCATGAAAGTCGGTTCAAAACGAGTTGAACTGGTGGAATTTGTGCAACGACGTTGCGTCGTAATTTTTTGCAATGAACGCACCTGTTCCACCCCATTGGACCATAAGCTCGTGTTTTGGTGCATTTCGGGCCGTTTCATCACTGCACGAAAGTCGGTGCAAAACAAGCTGAACCGGTGCAATTTGTTTAACGAAGTCGTGACCCGGTCCACTCCATTGGACCCCAAACTCATGCTTTGTTGTGTTTGGGACCATTTCATTACTGCATGAAAGTCGGTGCATAACGGGCCGAACTGGTGGAATTCGTGCAAAAGTTCGTGCAACGAAGTCGCGTCGAATATTTTCGAAATGAACGCACCCGATCCACACCATTGTACCCTAAACACGTGTTTTGGTGCATTCTGGGGCGTTTCATTACTGCACGAAAGTCGGTGCAAAACAAGCCGAACTGGTGCAATATGTGCAAAAGTTCGTGCAACGAAGTCGTGTCGAAATTTTTCAACGAACGCACCCGATCCACTCCATTGGACCCTAAACTCAAGTATTGTTGCCTTTCGGACCGTTTCGTTACCGCATGATAGTCGGTGCAAAACGGGCCGAACTAGTGCAATTCGTGCAAAAGTTCGTGCAACGAAGTCGCGTGGAAATGTTTCGCAATGAACGCACCCGATCCACACCATTGAACCCTAAACACGTTTTTTGGTGCATTTTGGGTAGTTTCATTACTGCATGAAAGTCGGTGCAAAATGAGCTGAACTGGTGCAATTCGTGCAAAAGTTTGTGCATCGAAGTCGCGTCAAAATTTTTCGCAATGAACGCACCCGATCTACTCCATTGGACTCCAAAGTCATATTTTGTTGCGTTTCGGACCGTTTCGTTACTGCATAAAAGTCGGTGAAAACAGGCCGAACTGGTGCAATTCGTGCTAGAGTTTGTGCAACTCGAATTTTTCGCAATGAACGCACAAGATCCACACCATTGGACCCCAAACTCGTGATTTGGTGCATTTTGGGCCGTTTCATTACTGCATGAAAGTCGGTTCAAAACGAGTTGAACTGGTGGAATTTGTGCAACGACGTTGCGTCGTAATTTTTCGCAATGAACGCACCTGTTCCACCCATTGGACCATAAGCTCGTGTTTTGGTGCATTTCGGGCCGTTTCATCACTGCACGAAAGTCGGTGCAAAACAAGCTGAACCGGTGCAATTTGTTTAACGAAGTCGTGACCCGGTCCACTCCATTGGACCCCAAACTCATGCTTTGTTGTGTTTGGGACCATTTCGTTACTGCATGAAAGTCGGTGCATAACGGGCCGAACTGGTGGAATTCGTGCAAAAGTTCGTGCAACGAAGTCGCGTCGAATATTTTCGAAATGAACGCACCCGATCCACACCATTGTACCCTAAACACGTGTTTTGGTGCATTCTGGGGCGTTTCATTACTGCACGAAAGTCGGTGCAAAACAAGCCGAACTGGTGCAATATGTGCAAAAGTTCGTGCAACGAAGTCGTGTCGAAATTTTTCAACGAACGCACCCGATCCACTCCATTGGACCCTAAACTCAAGTTTTGTTGCCTTTCGGACCGTTTCGTTACCGCATGATAGTCGGTGCAAAACGGGCCGAACTAGTGCAATTCGTGCAAAAGTTCGTGCAACGAAGTCGCGTGGAAATGTTTCGCAATGAACGCACCCGATCCACACCATTGAACCCTAAACACGTTTTTTGGTGCATTTTGGGTAGTTTCAATACTGCATTAAAGTCGGTGCAAAATGAGCTGAACTGGTGCAATTCGTGCAAAAGTTCGTGCATCGAAGTCGCGTCAAAATTTTTCGCAATGAACGCACCCGATCTACTCCATTGGACTCCAAAGTCATATTTTGTTGCGTTTCGGACCGTTTCGTTACTGCATAAAAGTCGGTGAAAACAGGCCGAACTGGTGCAATTCGTGCTAGAGTTTGTGCAACTCGAATTTTTCGCAATGAACGCACAAGATCCACACCATTGGACCCCAAACTCGTGATTTGGTGCATTTTGGGCCGTTTCATTACTGCATGAAAGTCGGTTCAAAACGAGTTGAACTGGTGGAATTTGTGCAACGACGTTGCGTCATAATTTTTTGCAATGAACGCACCTGTTCCACCCCATTGGACCATAAGCTCGTGTTTTGGTGCATTTCGGGCCGTTTCATCACTGCGCGAAAGTCGGTGCAAAACAAGCTGAACCGGTGCAATTTGTTTAACGAAGTCGTGACCCGGTCCACTCCATTGGACCCCAAACTCATGCTTTGTTGTGTTTGGGACCATTTCGTTACTGCATGAAAGTCGGTGCATAACGGGCCGAACTGGTGGAATTCGTGCAAAAGTTCGTGCAACGAAGTCGCGTCGAATATTTTCGAAATGAACGCACCCGATCCACACCATTGTACCCTAAACACGTGTTTTGGTGCATTCTGGGGCGTTTCATTACTGCACGAAAGTCGGTGCAAAACAAGCCGAACTGGTGCAATATGTGCAAAAGTTCGTGCAACGAAGTCGTGTCGAAATTTTTCAACGAACGCACCCGATCCACTCCATTGGACCCTAAACTCAAGTTTTGTTGCCTTTCGGACCGTTTCGTTACCGCATGATAGTCGGTGCAAAACGGGCCAAACTAGTGCAATTCGTGCAAAAGTTCGTGCAACGAAGTCGCGTGGAAATGTTTCGCAATGAACGCACCCGATCCACACCATTGAACCCTAAACACGTTTTTTGGTGCATTTTGGGTAGTTTCATTACTGCATGAAAGTCGGTGCAAAATGAGCTGAACTGGTGCAATTCGTGCAAAAGTTTGTGCATCGAAGTCGCGTCAAAATTTTTCGCAATGAACGCACCCGATCTACTCCATTGGACTCCAAAGTCA
Source organism: Panicum miliaceum (assembly GCA_032594955.1). Lineage (NCBI taxonomy): Eukaryota > Viridiplantae > Streptophyta > Magnoliopsida > Poales > Poaceae > Panicum > Panicum miliaceum. Next base: position 21,117,640 of record CM064068.1, read on the forward strand.
TATTTTGTTGCGTTTCGGACCGTTTCGTTACTGCATAAAAGTCGGTGAAAACAGGCCGAACTGGTGCAATTCGTGCTAGAGTTTGTGCAACTCGAATTTTTCGCAATGAACGCACAAGATCCACACCATTGGACCCCAAACTCGTGATTTGGTGCATTTTGGGCCGTTTCATTACTGCATGAAAGTCGGTTCAAAACGAGTTGAACTGGTGGAATTTGTGCAACGACGTTGCGTCGTAATTTTTCGCAATGAACGCACCTGTTCCACCCATTGGACCATAAGCTCGTGTTTTGGTGCATTTCGGGCCGTTTCATCACTGCACGAAAGTCGGTGCAAAACAAGCTGAACCGGTGCAATTTGTTTAACGAAGTCGTGACCCGGTCCACTCCATTGGACCCCAAACTCATGCTTTGTTGTGTTTGGGACCATTTCGTTACTGCATGAAAGTCGGTGCATAACGGGCCGAACTGGTGGAATTCGTGCAAAAGTTCGTGCAACGAAGTCGCGTCGAATATTTTCGAAATGAACGCACCCGATCCACACCATTGTACCCTAAACACGTGTTTTGGTGCATTCTGGGGCGTTTCATTACTGCACGAAAGTCGGTGCAAAACAAGCCGAACTGGTGCAATATGTGCAAAAGTTCGTGCAACGAAGTCGTGTCGAAATTTTTCAACGAACGCACCCGATCCACTCCATTGGACCCTAAACTCAAGTTTTGTTGCCTTTCGGACCGTTTCGTTACCGCATGATAGTCGGTGCAAAACGGGCCGAACTAGTGCAATTCGTGCAAAAGTTCGTGCAACGAAGTCGCGTGGAAATGTTTCGCAATGAACGCACCCGATCCACACCATTGAACCCTAAACACGTTTTTTGGTGCATTTTGGGTAGTTTCAATACTGCATTAAAGTCGGTGCAAAATGAGCTGAACTGGTGCAATTCGTGCAAAAGTTCGTGCATCGAAGTCGCGTCAAAATTTTTCGCAATGAACGCACCCGATCTACTCCATTGGACTCCAAAGTCATATTTTGTTGCGTTTCGGACCGTTTCGTTACTGCATAAAAGTCGGTGAAAACAGGCCGAACTGGTGCAATTCGTGCTAGAGTTTGTGCAACTCGAATTTTTCGCAATGAACGCACAAGATCCACACCATTGGACCCCAAACTCGTGATTTGGTGCATTTTGGGCCGTTTCATTACTGCATGAAAGTTGGTTCAAAACGAGTTGAACTGGTGGAATTTGTGCAACGAAGTTGCGTCGTCATTTTTCGCAATGAACGCACCTGTTCCACCCCATTGGACCATAAGCTCGTGTTTTGGTGCATTTCGGGCCGTTTCATCACTGCACGAAAGTCGGTGCAAAACAAGCTGAACCGGTGCAATTTGTTTAACGAAGTCGTGACCCGGTCCACTCCATTGGACCCCAAACTCATGCTTTGTTGTGTTTGGGACCATTTCGTTACTGCATGAAAGTCGGTGCATAACGGGCCGAACTGGTGGAATTCGTGCAAAAGTTCGTGCAACGAAGTCGCGTCGAATATTTTCGAAATGAACGCACCCGATCCACACCATTGTACCCTAAACACGTGTTTTGGTGCATTCTGGGGCGTTTCATTACTGCACGAAAGTCGGTGCAAAACAAGCCGAACTGGTGCAATATGTGCAAAAGTTCGTGCAACGAAGTCGTGTCGAAATTTTTCAACGAACGCACCCGATCCACTTCATTGGACCCTAAACTCATGTTTTGTTGCCTTTCGGACCGTTTCGTTACCGCATGATAGTCGGTGCAAAACGGGCCGAACTAGTGCAATTCGTGCAAAAGTTCGTGCAACGAAGTCGCGTGGAAATGTTTCGCAATGAACGCACCCGATCCACACCATTGAACCCTAAACACGTTTTTTGGTGCATTTTGGGTAGTTTCATTACTGCATTAAAGTCGGTGCAAAATGAGCTGAACTGGTGCAATTCGTGCTAAAGTTCGTACATCGAAGTCGCGTCGAAATTTTTCGCAATCAACGCACCCGATCTACTCCATTGGACTCCAAAGTCATATTTTGTTGCGTTTCGGACCGTTTCGTTACTGCATAAAAGTCGGTGAAAACAGGCCGAACTGGTGCAATTCGTGCTAGAGTTTGTGCAACACGAATTTTTCGCAATGAACGCACAAGATCCACACCATTGGACCCCAAACTCGTGATTTGGTGCATTTTGGGCCGTTTCATTACTGCATGAAAGTCGGTTCAAAACGAGTTGAACTGGTGGAATTTGTGCAACGAAGTTGCGTCGGAATTTTTCGCAATGAATGCTCCTGTTCCACCCCATTGGACCATAAGCTCGTGTTTTGGTGCATTTCGGGCCGTTTCATTACTGCACGAAAGTCGATGCAAAACAAGCTGAGCTGGTGATTTGTTTAACGAAGTCATGTGGAAATGTTTGCAACGAACGCACCCGGTCCACTCCATTGGACCCCAAACTCATGCTTTGTTGTGTTTGGGACCATTTCGTTACTGCATGAAAGTCGGTGCATAACAGGCCGAACTGGTGGAATTCGTGCAAAAGTTCGTGAAACGAAGTCGCGTCGAATTTTTTCGAAATGAACGCACCCGATCCACACCATTGTACCCTAAACACGTGTTTTGGTGCATTCTGGGGCGTTTCATTACTGCACGAAAGTCGGTGCAAAATAAGCCGAACTGGTGCAATATGTGCAAAAGTTCGTGCAACGAAGTCGCGTCGAAATTTTTCAACGAACGCACCCGATCCACTCCATTGGACCCTAAACTCAAGTTTTGTTGCATTTTGGACCGTTTTGTTACCGCATGATAGTCGGTGCCCATTGGACCCCAAACTCATGCTTTATTGGGTTTGGGACCGTTTCGTTACCGCATGATAGTCGCTGCAAAACGGGCCGAACTAGTGCAATTCGTGCAAAAGTTCGTGCAACGAAGTCGCGTGGAAATGTTTCGCAATGAACGCACCCGATCCACACCATTGAACCCTAAACACGTTTTTTGGTGCATTTTGGGTAGTTTCATTACTGCATTAAAGTCGGTGCAAAATGAGCTGAACTGGTGCAATTCATGCTAAAGTTCGTACATCGAAGTCGCGTCGAAATTTTTCGCAATGAACGCACCCGATCTACTCCATTGGACTCTAAACTCATATTTTGTTGTTTTTCGGACCGTTTTGTTACTACATGAAAGTCGGTGCAAAGCAAGCCGAACTGGTGCAATTCGTGCTAGAGTTTGTGACTCTCGAATTTTTCGCAATGAATGCACCAGATCCACACCATTGGACCCTAAACACGTTTTTTGGTGCATTTTGGGCCGTTTCATTACTGCATGAAAGTCGGTGCAAAATGAGCTGAACTGGTGCAATTCGTGCAAAAGTTCGTGCATCGAAGTCGCGTTAAAATTTTTCGCAATGAACGCACTCGATCTACTCCATTGGACTCGAAACTCATATTTTGTTGCGTTTCGGACCATTTCGTTACTGCATAAAAGTCGGTGAAAACAGGCCGAACTGGTGCAATTCGTGCTAGAGTTCGTGCAACGAAGTTGCGTCGAATATTTTCGAAATGAACGCACCCGATCCACACCATTGTACCCTAAACACGTGTTTTGGTGCATTCTGGGGCGTTTCATTACCGCACGAAAGTCGATGCAAAACAAGCCGAACTGGTGCAATATGTGCAAATGTTCGTGCAACGAAATCGCGTCGAAATTTTTCAACGAACGCACCCGATCCACTCCATTGGACCCTAAACTCAAGTTTTGTTGCCTTTCGGACCGTTTCGTTACCGCATGATAGTCGGTGCAAAACGGGCCGAACTAGTGCAATTCGTGCAAAAGTTCGTGCAACGAAGTCGCGTGGAAATGTTTCGCAATGAACGCACCCGATCCACACCATTGAACCCTAAACACGTTTTTTGGTGCATTTTGGGTAGTTTCATTACTGCATGAAAGTCGGTGCAAAATGAGCTGAACTGGTGCAATTCGTGCAAAAGTTCGTGCATCGAAGTCGCGTCAAAATTTTTCGCAATGAACGCACCCGATCTACTCCATTGGACTCCAAAGTCATATTTTGTTGCGTTTCGGACCGTTTCGTTACTGGATAAAAGTCGGTGAAAACAGGCCGAACTGGTGCAATTCGTGCTAGAGTTTGTGCAACTCGAATTTTTCGCAATGAACGCACAAGATCCACACCATTGGACCCCAAACTCGTGATTTGGTGCATTTTGGGCCGTTTCATTACTGCATGAAAGTCGGTTCAAAACGAGTTGAACTGGTGGAATTTGTGCAACGACGTTGCGTCGTAATTTTTTGCAATGAACGCACCTGTTCCACCCCATTGGACCATAAGCTCGTGTTTTGGTGCATTTCGGGCCGTTTCACCACTGCACAAAAGTCGGTGCAAAACAAGCTGAACCGGTGCAATTTGTTTAACGAAGTCGTGACCCGGTCCACTCCATTGGACCCCAAACTCATGCTTTGTTGTGTTTGGGACCATTTCGTTACTGCATGAAAGTCGGTGCATAACGGGCCGAACTGGTGCAATTTGTGCAAAAGTTCGTGCAACGAAGTCGCGTCGAATATTTTCGAAATGAACGCACCCGATCCACACCATTGTAACCTAAACACGTGTTTTGGTGCATTCAGGGGCGTTTCATTACTGCACGAAAGTCGGTGCAAAACAAGCCGAACTGGTGCAATATGTGCAAAAGTTCGTGCAACGAAGTCGTGTCGAAATTTTTCAACGAACGCACCCGATCCACTCCATTGGATCCTAAACTCAAGTTTTGTTGCCTTTCGGACCGTTTCGTTACCGCATGATAGTCGGTGCAAAACGGGCCGAACTAGTGCAATTCGTGCAAAAGTTCGTGCAACGAAGTCGCGTGGAAATGTTTCGCAATGAACGCACCCGATCCACACCATTGAACCCTAAACACGTTTTTTGGTGCATTTTGGGTAGTTTCATTACTGCATGAAAGTCGGTGCAAAATGAGCTGAACTGGTGCAATTCGTGCAAAAGTTCGTGCATCGAAGTCGCGTTAAAATTTTTCGCAATCAACGCACCCGATCTACTCCATTGGACTCCAAAGTCATATTTTGTTGCGTTTCGGACCGTTTCGTTACTGCATAAAAGTCGGTGAAAACAGGCCGAACTGGTGCAATTCGTGCTAGAGTTTGTGCAACTCGAATTTTTCGCAATGAACGCAAAAGATCCACACCATTGGACCCCAAACTCGTGATTTGGTGCATTTTGGGCCGTTTCATTACTGCATGAAAGTCGGTTCAAAACGAGTTGAACTCGTGGAATTTTTGCAACGAAGTTGCGTCGGAATTTTTCGCAATGAATGCACCTGGTCCACCCCATTGGACCCTAAGCTCGTGTTTTGGTGCATTTGGGGCGGTTTATTGCTGCACGAAAGTCGGTGCGAAACACGCTGAACTGGTGCAATTTGTGCAACGAAGTCGCGTGGAAATGTTTGCAACGAACGCACCCGGTCCACTCCATTGGACCCCAAACTCATGCTTTGTTGTGTTTGGGACCATTTCGTTACTGCATGAAAGTCGGTGCATAACGGGCCGAACTGGTGGAATTCGTGCAAAAGTTCGTGAAACGAAGTCGCGTCGAATTTTTTCAAAATGAACGCACCCGATCCACACCTTTGTACCCTAAACACGTGTTTTGGTGCATTCTGGGGCGTTTCATTACTGCACGAAAGTCGGTGCAAAACAAGCCGAACTGGTGCAATATGTGCAAAAGTTCGTGCAACGAAGTCGCGTCGAAATTTTTCAACGAACGCACCCGATCCACTCCATTGGACCCTAAACTCAAGTTTTGTTGCATTTCGGACCGTTTCGTTACCGCATGATAGTCGGTGCAAAACGGGCCGAACTAGTGCAATTCGTGCAAAAGTTCGTGCAACGAAGTCGCGTGGAAATGTTTCGTAATGAACGCACCCGATCCACACCATTGAACCCTAAACACGTTTTTTGGTGCATTTTGGGTAGTTTCATTACTGCATGAAAGTCGGTGCAAAATGAGCTGAACTGGTGCAATTCGTGCAAAAGTTCGTGCATCGAAGTCGCGTTAAAATTTTTCACAATCAACGCACCCGATCTACTCCATTGGACTCCAAAGTCATATTTTGTTGCGTTTCGGACCGTTTCGTTACTGCATAAAAGTCGTTAGTGATGGGTTTGTCTTTAGAGCTAACAAGCTATGCATTCCAGCTAGCTCCGTTCGCTTGTTATTGTTGCAGGAAGCGCATCGAGGTGGCTTAATGGGGCATTTTGGAGCAAAGAAAACGGAAGATATACTTGCTGGTCATTTCTTTTGGCCAAAGATGAGAAGAGATGTGGAGAGATTTGTTGCTCGCTGCACGACATGTCAAAAGGCTAAATCACGATTGAATCCACATGGTTTGTATTTGCCTCTACCTGTTCCTAGTGCTCCTTGGGAAGATATTTCTATGGATTTTGTGTTAGGATTGCCTAGGACTAGGAAGGGACGTGATAGTGTGTTTGTGGTTGTTGATAGATTTTCTAAGATGGCCCATTTCATACCATGTCATAAAACTGATGATGCTTCTCACATTGCTGATTTGTTCTTTCGAGAAATTGTTCGTTTGCATGGTGTGCCCAACACAATTGTTTCTGATCGTGATGCTAAATTTCTTAGTTATTTTTGGAAGACTTTATGGGCTAAATTGGGAACTAAATTGTTGTTTTCTACTACATGTCATCCGCAAACTGATGGTCAAACTGAAGTGGTTAATAGGACTTTGTCTACTATGTTAAGGGCTGTTTTAAAGAAGAACATTAAGATGTGGGAAGATTGTTTGCCTCATATTGAATTCGCTTATAATCGATCGCTGCATTCTACTACAAAGATGTGCCCATTTCAGATTGTATATGGTTTCTTGCCTCGTGCTCCTATTGATTTAATGCCTTTGCCATTTTCTGAAAAAACGAATTTTGATGCTACTAAGCGTGCCGAATTGATGTTAAAACTGCATGAAACAACTAAAGAAAACATAGAGCGCATGAATGCTAAATACAAGATTGCTGGTGATAAAGGTAGGAAGAAACTAAAGTTTGAACCTGGAGATTTAGTTTGGCTGCATTTGAGAAAGGAAAGGTTTCCTGAATTGAGAAAATCTAAATTGCTACCTCGGGCTGATGGACCATTTAAAGTGCTAGAGAAAGTCAATGATAATGCATATAAGCTCGATCTGCCTGCGGATTTTGGGGTTAGTCCCACATTTAACATTGCAGATTTGAAGCCATATTTGGGAGAGGAAGATGAGCTTGAGTCGAGGACGACTCAAATGCAAGAAGGGGAGAATGATGAGGACACCAACACCAACGATACATCCACTCCGACACAAGTACCTATTGCTGGTCCTATTACTCGTGCTCGTGCGCATCAACTTAATCATCAGGTGAGTTCAAATCTAAGCTCAGGTGCATCATGTTTAGACCATGGAGACCCGTGTACTCTTGTTTTGCTTAGGAACCAAGGAGGCGGCCGAAAGGGAAACGGATTCGCGCAAGCTGGATTCGGACTGCAGAACAGTACCAACTTGTGACGGACACCACGGTCGCATATGAACTCGGATTGGGGCGTTCAAGTACTTCGTGGAAAGCTTATGAAGTCTTCTTTCAAACGGATCCGGCCTCATAGCCATATCTGTTACGAGTCGGCCGCAATCGTTAAATTAATACAGAGTCCTTTTCTGCCCATGGTGCTGCGTCACCCTGTTTTGGTCCAATGGGCCGTGTATCAAGTTGAGTCCATTACGGACGCGTCCTAGGGTTGGAGTACGACCCCAACACCCCTGTGGTCGTCCTCCCACGTACTTATACCCCTTAGCCACCGCCAAGGATACTTGGGTTTTGTTTAGATCAAGTTTAGCCTTCGCTACTTGCTTGCAAGCGCGCGTGCTGGATCAGCCGCCCGTCTTCTTGTCTTCGGAACCCCACCATTATTGGTGTTGGTGTCCTCATCACGAGTAATAGGACCAGCAATAGGTACTTGTGTCGGAGTGGATGTATCGTTGGTGTTGGTGTCCTCATCATCCTCCCCTTCTTGCATTTGAGTCGTCCTCGACTCAAGCTCATCTTCCTCTCCCAAATATGGCTTCAAATCTGCAATGTTAAATGTGGGACTAACCCCAAAATCCGCAGGCAGATCGAGCTTATATGCATTATCATTGACTTTCTCTAGCACTTTAAATGGTCCATCAGCCCGAGGTAGCAATTTAGATTTTCTCAATTCAGGAAACCTTTCCTTTCTCAAATGCAGCCAAACTAAATCTCCAGGTTCAAACTTTAGTTCCTTCCTACCTTTATCACCAGCAATCTTGTATTTAGCATTCATGCGCTCTATGTTTTCTTTAGTTGTTTCATGCAGTTTTAACATCAATTCGGCACGCTTAGTAGCATCAAAATTCGTTTTTTCAGAAAATGGCAAAGGCATTAAATCAATAGGAGCACGAGGCAAGAAACCATATACAATCTGAAATGGGCACATCTTTGTAGTAGAATGCAGCGATCGAGTGTCTTTTCTTGGGCTCTGATACCAACTAATGGCGACCCGCTAGGGTTTGATTCCCGATCTTTCGATGAGAGGCGTGGATAACTCGATTGGTCGATGGAGGCGACGTTCACGGCCCGACTACAGCCTTCCAAGCTGCGCCTTAGCAACCGATACACCCCCTCCAATGGCTGTCGCGATCTTGTGGAGCGCGGCACCCGGCCACTAGGGCACTCGTCCTGCAAGCAATCGATTATAAGCGAATTCAATATGAGGCAAACAATCTTCCCACATCTTAATGTTCTTCTTTAGAACAGCCCTTAACATAGTAGACAAAATCCTATTAACCACTTCAGTTTGACCATCAGTTTGCGGATGACATGTAGTAGAAAACAACAATTTAGTTCCCAATTTAGCCCATAAAGTCTTCCAAAAATAACTAAGAAATTTAGCATCACGATCAGAAACAATTGTGTTGGGCACACCATGCAAACGAACAATTTCCCGAAAGAACAAATCAGCAATGTGAGAAGCATCATCAGTTTTATGACATGGTATGAAATGGGCCATCTTAGAAAATCTATCAACAACCACAAACACACTATCACGTCCCTTTCTAGTCCTAGGCAATCCTAACACAAAATCCATAGAAATATCTTCCCAAGGAGCACTAGGAACAGGTAGAGGCAAATACAAACCATGTGGATTCAATCGTGATTTAGCCTTTTGACATGTCGTGCAGCGAGCAACAAATCTCTCCACATCTCTTCTCATCTTTGGCCAAAAGAAATGACCAGCAAGTATATCTTCCGTTTTCTTTGCTCCAAAATGCCCCATTAAGCCACCTCGATGCGCTTCCTGCAACAATAACAAGCGAACGGAGCTAGCTGGAATGCATAGCTTGTTAGCTCTAAAGACAAACCCATCACTAACGATGAATTTGTTCCATCCCTTCCCCTCTTTACAATGCAGCAACACATCTTTAAAATCAGCATCATTAACATATTGATCTTTAATCGTTTCCAATCCAAATATTTTGTAATCAAGTTGGTTCAACAAGGTGTATCTCCTAGACAATGCATCAGCAATTATATTCTCTTTCCCTTTCTTGTGCTTAATAATATAAGGAAAAGATTCAATAAATTCAACCCACTTAGCATGTCTACGGTTCAATTTTCCTTGACTACGAATATGTTTTAAAGATTCATGATCTGAATGAATAACAAACTCTTTGGGCCATAGATAATGCTGCCATGTTTCTAATGTGCGAACAAGAGCATACAATTCCTTATCATAAGTAGAATAATTCAGAACAGGCCCGCTCAATTTTTCACTGAAATAAGCAATAGGTTTGCCTTCTTGTAACAAAACACCACCCAAACCAATGCCACTAGCATCACATTCAAGCTCAAAGGTTTTATTAAAATCAGGGAGTTGGAGGAGAGGTGCATGTGTCAACTTATCTTTCAGCGTGTTGAAGGAGTTCTCTTGTGTTTTACCCCAACTAAAAGGCACTCCCTTCTTTGTAAGCTCATTCAAAGGCGCGGCAATGGTGCTGAAGTCCTTCACAAAACGACGATAGAAACCAGCAAGTCCTAGGAAACTCCGCACTTGCGTGATAGTCTTCGGTATAGGCCATCCATGTATAGCTTCCACCTTGGCTTGATCAACCTCGATTCCCTGTGGAGTCACGACATAGCCAAGAAAAGACACTCGATCGGTGCAAAAGGTGCACTTCTCAAGGTTACCAAATAAACGTGCATCTCGTAAAGCATTAAAAACAGCACGTAAGTGATCAAGATGTTCATCGAAAGATTTGCTGTAAATCAATATATCATCAAAGTAGACAACAACAAATTTCCCAATGAAAGCACGCAGAACCTCATTCATTAATCTCATGAAAGTACTCGGTGCATTAGTTAACCCAAAAGGCATGACTAACCACTCATATAACCCGAACTTAGTTTTGAAAGCAGTTTTCCATTCATCTCCCAATTTCATACGAATCTGGTGGTACCCACTACGCAAATCAACTTTGGAAAACACAATAGCACCACTCAATTCATCAAGCATATCATCCAAACGAGGGATAGGGTGTCGATATCGAATTGTAATATTATTAATAGCCCTACAATCAACACACATACGCCATGTTCCATCCTTTTTAGGCACTAAAATAACTGGAACAGCACCAGGACTAAGAGACTCACGCACATAACCTTTGTCGAGTAGTTCTTGCACTTGTCGCTGAATTTCCTTAGTTTCTTCCGGATTTGTCCTGTATGGCGCACGGTTTGGCAATGATGCACCAGGAATAAGGTCAATTTGGTGCTCAATCCCTCGTATTGGTGGCAGCCCCGCTGGTATCTCACTTGGAAACACATCAGAATACTCCTGCAAAAGGTTAGCAACAGCCGGGGGCAAAGAATGCTGCATATCGTGAACTGAAATCAAAGCATTCTTGCACACCAAAGAATAGGCAACAGAAGTGGAAGCAATCAATTCATTAATATCAGACTTAGTAGCAAGCAAGCAATGTCCTTTCAATCTTATCTCATCTTCCATGCTACTAACAGATTTGGCATTCTTATCGATCTCAGCTTTAGTTCTCTTAGCTTTAGCAACATCATCACGCACAATAGATTCAGGTGACATAGGAAGCAAAACGATTTTCTTATCATGATGTATAAGAGAATATTGATTTGATCTACCATGATGCATGCTATCGGTATCAAATTGCCATGGTCTACCTAGCAGAATATGACAAGCTTCCATAGGCACAACATCGCATTCAACAACATCATGATATGAACCAATAGCGAAATTAATTCGTACCAATCTCGTTACCTTGACCTTACCACTATTGTTGAGCCACCGAATGTGATATGGATGTGGGTGCGGTTTTGTTGTAAGTGCAAGCTTCTCGACCATATCGCTGCTAGCCAAGTTGTTGCAGCTACCTCCATCAATTATCAAACGGCATGAACGCTCTTTAATAACACACTTTGTTTGGAATAGTGTATGCCGTTGATTTTGCTCCGCCTTTTCCATTTGTGCACTAAGTACACGCTGCACAATGAGGCTCTCATAATGATCTGCATCCTCTGCACCAATCTGCTCTTCTGGTTGTTCCTTAGTACCTGCATGGTCAGCAGCAAGCAAAGCAAGTGTATCTTCATCAAAATCACTAGCAGAGGAATACCCACCATCTCCTTTGACCACCAAAACGCGCTTGTTAGGGCAGTCACGTTGCACGTGGCCAAAGCCCTTGCATCGATGGCACTGAATATCTCTTGTCCTTCCCGTGGAGGCAACCGAAGATGCACTCGTGGCTGGTTTCTGGACAGTCGTGGTTGCTGAATTTGTCGGGGGAGCACGTGTCTTATCGTTGGATGGAGCGGGTATTGTCGACCGACTCGGGAATGTAGAAGGTGCAGGAGCTCGTCCGGTCAATGAGGTAGATGTGCGCGGCTGCCATGATGAAGGTTTTCCTGCAGAAATATTAGTTCTTGTACTAGCACGTCGTCCCAGCACTTCCCTTTCAGCTTTACAAGCAAGATGGAACAAACGGGTTACGTTAGTATAATCTTTATAAGCAAGAATGTCCTGAATTTCTCGATTCAAACCTCCTAAAAATCTAGCCATAGCAGGTTCCTCATCCTCCACTAAATTACAACGCAACACACCCATTTGTAATTCCTGATAGTATTCTTCTACACTTTTATTACCCTGTCTCAATTGTTGCAATCTATGTAACAGATCACGCGCATAGTAAGAAGGAACAAATCTAGCCCGCATGACCCGTTTCAAGGCATCCCAGGTTTGTGGAATATTATTAGGATTTTTCTTAGCATGTTCTATCCACCAAACAGAGGCAAAATCAGTAAATTCACTAGTAGCAGCCCTAACACGTATATTCTCTGGAAATTCATGACATGCAAACTTTTGATCAACAGCAATTTCCCAAGTAATGTATGCATCAGGATCGTATTTTCCATCAAAAGAAGGTATCTTAAATTTTATTTTACTGAAAGCATCATCATTATTATGTACCTCACGTCGTCGATGTCCACCCATACCTCTCCGATTAGTTCGCAGTCGTCGGCGACTAGGAGCATCTTGGCCATCTAGTTCAGTATCAGCGACATAATCATCCCAATTATCCTCGACACGCTCATCCTTCTTGTTTTCTCCCTCATGCCCATTTGCAGTTCTGGCATGCATCTCATCAAAACGCCTCAAAAGAGCAGCAAGGCTTTGGTCAATATGAGCGACCGACGTCTCCAGCCTTGTAAGCTTGGTGTTGGTGGCAAGCTGCTTGGCCTCCAACTGCCCAATCTTATCATTTGACACCAGCATATCTTCAGCAAGCCCATCTACATGCCTCCTCATCTTATTTTCAAAATGTTGTATGATTCCCTTTGTACGAGGAGAGTGACCTAAACTCCCATCACCCTCTGATCCTGTCATGGTTAGATGAACAAAGGAAACACGAAAATAGGTGAAGAAATAAGATCCTACAACTAATGGGATGTAGCTACTGCAAGGCGCTCACACTCAACCTGTTACACAAGCTCTTACCAATTCTTACCTTGCTCAACAGGAGGGGACGGCAACCAACAAGTCTGCAACCGTGGGATGAAGTGTATCGGTGCCGCAACAACAGGACCTGTCAAGCTGTAGTCGGATATGTGGAGCTATAGGTGGGCTGAAGCAAGGATGAACTAGCACCACGTTAGTTACAAAAGCAAGCTGAAAAATCGTTCAACGGCGGTACTATGCTGGTCCTAGCCTAGACCGTGCTAGAGACGCGAGCCTGGACACAAATGAAGTCACGAGACACCACCGAAGAACAAAAAAGATGCACAAAGAACAGCCCCTTTTTCTTCCCCTCTGTTTCTTCTTCTTCTTTTTTTTTCTTTTTTTTCCTTTCTTTTTTTTTCCTTCTTTTTTTTCTCTTTTTTTTCTTTTTTTTTTTCAGGGGATCCTCAAAACTGATTATATAACCTAAAAGACTTCAAAAGAGCCACACAGCACACAAACTTTTCTCTCTCTCTCTCTCTCTCTGGAGTAAGCCGAGGCTATATGTATTCGTGAAAAGTTGTGGTTTGAGTAAGCCGAGACTACTTCTGCCTTTCTGGAGCGTTACAAAATATGCAGTACAAGTGCGAAAAGCAATGGAATTTTATAACACGGCACAATAACCAATTGGGACTAGGAAATCGATCCCTACTCGAATCACAGCACCGCGTGCGATTCGGTCACAAACCAACACAGAATCTAACTCGGACTTGAACACGAATATGGACTCGGATTCCACCAACACGGAGTATGTATGGTAGCGCACGGTTGTGACTAGAACGTGACAAGAACTCGAAACTCTAAAGGACTAAAACTAAGACCAGCAACTCGACGCAACCGATGCAACCGAAAATTCAACAAGCCCTAACTAAGCAGTGCTAGCAAAGGCTCAAACGAGTTTATAGGACTGAAGGTAAACTAATCTACTATTTTTTTTGGCTTTTCTGGACTATAGGAAAAATAAAACAGCGAAGAATTAGAAGTCTCTCACCGATAAACCTTGCTCTGATTACCAACTAATGGCGACCCGCTAGGGTTTGATTCCCGATCTTTCGATGAGAGGCGTGGATAACTCGATTGGTCGATGGAGGCGACGTTCACGGCCCGACTACAGCCTTCCAAGCTGCGCCTTAGCAACCGATACACCCCCTCCAATGGCTGTCGCGATCTTGTGGAGCGCGGCACCCGGCCACTAGGGCACTCGTCCTGCAAGCAATCGAAGAACTAGCAAGAACAAGTATGACAAGTACTGAATTTACTAGATATAAATGAAGGTTTCACACGCAATCTCAATAATGGTGGGGTTCCGAAGATAAGAAGACGGGCGGCTGATCCAGCACGCGCGCTTGCAAGCAAGTAGCGAAGGCTAAACTTGATCTAAACAAAACCCAAGTATCCTTGGCGGCGGCTAAGGGGTATAAGTACGTGGGAGGACGATCACAGGGGTGTTGGGGTCGTACTCCAACCCTAGGACGCGTCCGTAATGGACTCAACTTGATACACGGCCCATTGGACCAAAACAGGGTGACGCAGCACCATGGGCAGAAAAGGACTCTGTATTAATTTAACGATTGCGGCCGACTCGTAATAGATATGGCTATGAGGCCGGATCCGTTTGAAAGAAGACTTCATAAGCTTTCCACGAAGTACTTGAACGCCCCAATCCGAGTTCATATGCGACCGTGGTGTCCGTCACAAGTTGGTACTGTTCTGCAGTCCGAATCCAGCTTGCGCGAATCCGTTTCCCTTTCGGCCGCCTCCTTGGTTCCTAAGCAAAACAAGAGTACACGGGTCTCCATGGTCTAAACATGATGCACCTGAGCTTAGATTTGAACTCACCTGATGATTAAGTTGATGCGCACGAGCACGAGTAATAGGACCAGCAATAGGTACTTGTGTCGGAGTGGATGTATCGTTGGTGTTGGTGTCCTCATCACGAGTAATAGGACCAGCAATAGGTACTTGTGTCGGAGTGGATGTATCGTTGGTGTTGGTGTCCTCATCACCCGCTAAGGTTTGATTCCCGATCTTTCGATGAGAGGCGTGGATAACTCGATTGGTCGATGGAGGCGACGTTCACGGCCCGACTACAGCCTTCCAAGCTGCGCCTTAGCAACCGATACACCCCCTCCAATGGTTGTCGCGATCTTGTGGAGCGCGGCACCCGGCCACTAGGGCACTCGTCCTGCAAGCAATCGAAGAACTAGCAAGAACAAGTATGACAAGTACTGAATTTACTAGATATAAATGAAGGTTTCACACGCAATCTCAATAATGGTGGGGTTCCGAAGACAAGAAGACGGGCGGCTGATCCAGCACGCGCGCTTGCAAGCAAGTAGCGAAGGCTAAACTTGATCTAAACAAAACCCAAGCATCCTTGGCGGCGGCTAAGGGGTATAAGTACGTGGGAGGACGACCACAGGGGTGTTGGGGTCGTACTCCAACCCTAGGACGCGTCCGTAATGGACTCAACTTGATACACGGCCCATTGGACCAAAACAGGGTGACGCAGCACCATGGGCAGAAAAGGACTCTGTATTAATTTAACGATTGCGGCCGACTCGTAATAGATATGGCTATGAGGCCGGATCCGTTTGAAAGAAGACTTCATAAGCTTTCCACGAAGTACTTGAACGCCCCAATCCAAGTTCATATGCGACCGTGGTATCCGTCACAAGTTGGTACTGTTCTGCAGTCCGAATCCAGCTTGCGCGAATCCGTTTCCCTTTCGGCCGCCTCCTTGGTTCCTAAGCAAAACAAGAGTACACGGGTCTCCATGGTCTAAACATGATGCACCTGAGCTTAGATTTGAACTCACCTGATGATTAAGTTGATGCGCACGAGCACGAGTAATAGGACCAGCAATAGGTACTTGTGTCGGAGTGGATGTATCGTTGGTGTTGGTGTCCTCATCACGAGTAATAGGACCAGCAATAGGTACTTGTGTCGGAGTGGATGTATCGTTGGTGTTGGTGTCCTCATCACCCGCTAAGGTTTGATTCCCGATCTTTCGATGAGAGGCGTGGATAACTCGATTGGTCGATGGAGGCGACGTTCACGGCCCGACTACAGCCTTCCAAGCTGCGCCTTAGCAACCGATACACCCCCTCCAATGGCTGTCGCGATCTTGTGGAGCGCGGCACCCGGCCACTAGGGCACTCGTCCTGCAAGCAATCGAAGAACTAGCAAGAACAAGTATGACAAGTACTGAATTTACTAGATATAAATGAAGGTTTCACACGCAATCTCAATAATGGTGGGGTTCCGAAGACAAGAAGACGGGCGGCTGATCCAGCACGCGCGCTTGCAAGCAAGTAGCGAAGGCTAAACTTGATCTAAACAAAACCCAAGCATCCTTGGCGGCGGCTAAGGGGTATAAGTACGTGGGAGGACGACCACAGGGGTGTTGGGGTCGTACTCCAACCCTAGGACGCGTCCGTAATGGACTCAACTTGATACACGGCCCATTGGACCAAAACAGGGTGACGCAGCACCATGGGCAGAAAAGGACTCTGTATTAATTTAACGATTGCGGCCGACTCGTAATAGATATGGCTATGAGGCCGGATCCGTTTGAAAGAAGACTTCATAAGCTTTCCACGAAGTACTTGAACGCCCCAATCCAAGTTCATATGCGACCGTGGTATCCGTCACAAGTTGGTACTGTTCTGCAGTCCGAATCCAGCTTGCGCGAATCCGTTTCCCTTTCGGCCGCCTCCTTGGTTCCTAAGCAAAACAAGAGTACACGGGTCTCCATGGTCTAAACATGATGCACCTGAGCTTAGATTTGAACTCACCTGATGATTAAGTTGATGCGCACGAGCACGAGTAATAGGACCAGCAATAGGTACTTGTGTCGGAGTGGATGTATCGTTGGTGTTGGTGTCCTCATCAGGATGCTTGGGTTTTGTTTAGATCAAGTTTAGCCTTCGCTACTTGCTTGCAAGCGCGCGTGCTGGATCAGCCGCCCGTCTTCTTGTCTTCGGAACCCCACCATTATTGAGATTGCGTGTGAAACCTTCATTTATATCTAGTAAATTCAGTACTTGTCATACTTGTTCTTGCTAGTTCTTCGATTGCTTGCAGGACGAGTGCCCTAGTGGCCGGGTGCCGCGCTCCACAAGATCGCGACAGCCATTGGAGGGGGTGTATCGGTTGCTAAGGCGCAGCTTGGAAGGCTGTAGTCGGGCCGTGAACGTCGCCTCCATCGACCAATCGAGTTATCCACGCCTCTCATCGAAAGATCGGGAATCAAACCCTAGCGGGTCGCCATTAGTCTAAACATGATGCACCTGAGCTTAGATTTGAACTCACCTGATGATTAAGTTGATGCGCACGAGCACGAGTAATAGGACCAGCAATAGGTACTTGTGTCGGAGTGGATGTATCGTTGGTGTTGGTGTCCTCATCAGACCCTAAACTCAAGTTTTGTTGCATTTCGGACCGTTTCGTTACCGCATGATAGTCGGTGCAAAACGGGCCGAACTAGTGCAATTCGTGCAAAAGTTCGTGCAACGAAGTCGCGTGGAAATGTTTCGCAATGAACGCACCCAATCCACACCATTGAACCCTAAACACGTTTTTTGGTGCATTTTGGGTAGTTTCATTACTGCATGAAAGTCGGTGCAAAATGAGCTGAACTGGTGCAATTCGTGCAAAAGTTCGTGCATCGAAGTCGCGTCAAAATTTTTCGCAATGAACGCACCCGATCTACTCCATTGGACTCTAAACTCATATTTTGTTGCGTTTCGGACCATTTTGTTACTGCATAAAAGTCGGTGAAAACAGGCCGAACTGGTGCAATTCGTGCTAGAGTTTGTGACTCTCGAATTTTTCGCAATGAATGCACAAGATCCACACCATTGGACCCCAAACTCGTGCTTTTGTGCATTTTGGGCCGTTTCATTACTGCATGAAAGTCGGTTCAAAACGAGTTGAACTGGTGGAATTTGTGCAACGAAGTTGCGTCGGAATTTTTCGCAATGAATGCACCTGTTCCACCCCATTGGACCATAAGCTCGTGTTTTGGTGCATTTCGGGCCGTTTCATTACTGCACGAAAGTCGGTGCAAAACAAGCTGAACTTGTGATTTGTTTAACGAAGTCATGTGGAAATGTTTGAGACGAACGCACCCGGTCCACTCCATTGGACCCCAAACTCATGCTTTATTGTGTTTGGGACCATTTCGTTACTGCATGAAAGTCGGTGCATAACGGGACGAACTGGTGCAATTCGTGCAAAAGTTCGTGCAACGAAGTCGCGTGGAAATGTTTCGCAATGAACGCACCCGATCGACACCAGTGAACCCTAAACATGTTTTTTTGTGCATTTTGGGTAGTTTCATTACTGCATTAAAGTCGGTGCAAAATGAGCTGAACTGGTGCAATTCGTGCCAAAGTTCGTGCATCGAAGTCGCGTCGAAATTTTTCGCAATGAACCCACCCGATCTACTCCATTGGACTCTAAACTCATATTTTGTTGTTTTTCGGACCGTTTTGTTACTACATGAAAGTCGGTGCAAAACAAGCCAAACTGGTGCAATTCGTGCTAGAGTTTGTGACTCTCGAATTTTTCGCAATGAATGAACCAGATCCACACCATTGGACCCCAAACTCGTGATTTGGTGTATTTTGGGCCGTTTCAGTACTGCATGAAAGTCGGTTCAAAACGAGTTGAACTGGTGGAATTTGTTGATGGCGACCCGCTAGGGTTTGTTCCCGATCTTTCGATGAGAGGCGGGGGATAACTCGATTTGAGATGGAGGCGACATTCACGGCCCGACTACAGCCTTCCAAGGATGCTGTGCCTTAGCAACCGATACACCACCTCCAATGGCTGCCGCGATCTTGTGGAGCGCGACACCCGGCCACTAGGGCACCTGTCCTGCAACCAATCAAAGAACCAGCAAGAACAAGTAGAACAAGCAACTCAATTGCAAATATGGAGATAATAACCAATCTGGAATCAACAAGGTGGGGTTCCGAATCGAGTAGAACGGATGGTCTAGTCGACACACGCGTCTACAAGGAAGTAGCAATGGCTAAACTTTCAACAAAACAAAAACCCCCCCAATCTGTTCATGGCGGCTCTAACCCTTATTAATACCTAGGAGGACGACCAAGAGGGTGTTTGAGTCGCACTCCAACCCTAGGACGCGTCCCTAATGGACCCGACTTGATACAAAGCCCATCGGGCCAAATTAAGATGTCGCAGCACCTTTAGACAGAAAACCAGTCGGTAGTATTTTGGTCATTGCGGACGAATCACGAGAGATATGGACTTGAGTCCGGATCCATATGAAACTAGACTTCATAAGCTTTCCACAAAGTACTTGAACGCCCCTATCCGAGTCCGTATGCGACCGTGGTGTCCGTCACAAGTTGGTGTTGTTCTGCAGTCCGAATACAGCCTCCAAAACGTGTTGGACATGGACTCTTTCTTTCCTTGCACCAAAAGTGACGTGGTAGCCTGATGGAGAACATTGGGAAGACTTAGGCTTGGTCCCCAATCAACTTCTTTGGTCCTCCATACCTTCCATGTGTGTTTATTACATGTGGGTGTATCCATTCTGGTGATGTCCACATCATTCTCCCCTTCTTGGCTGCAAGTCGTCCTCGACTTGCTCCAACGGCATTCAAAGGTGCTTGCTTTGTTGTTGGAACATGGAGCGACGACTATGCTGCATGGGCACAACAAATAATGCTCCCGTTCTTCAGGCTGATCCTGTTGCATAAGAGAAAAACTAGAAAAACTTTGCAAGATATTATTAGTGTTAATGCAGCCCCCTATTTGCTCATGGTATTGTAGCCCAAAAGGATATTTCAGATTAGAACAGATATACACTTTATGCACCAAATATTCTCCTTTGATGTCATTTTTTCCAATTGCATGAAGCGAACAATGATTTAAACTTGGCAAATTAGAATCTAATTGAACCTTCTCTTTTAGACAATTTAGATTACACAGAATATTAAATTCAATATAACCCAAAGTATTTAAAGAAGACAACAATTTCAGTTCATCTTGTACACAAGTAATAGGATGAGAAGGATTATCTACAGCACATTCGTATGGTTCCAAACCAAAAATATCACACTTATTCATTAATTCTGGTATATGAGTAAAAGAAGTATTAGCACACAAGTCCTCTTTATCATAAGAAACAACAAGTAATTCATCTTGTGAAAAAGTTGAATCAGCAGCAGGTTCCACTATTCGTTGCTCTTTGTTAGCATGTAGAGTGGACAAAGTTTGGACACTATGAGTCACATCATTCTTGCAAGTATTCACAAATGAAAGAATTTCTTTTTCAGCATGGAGAGCAAGACAAAACAATTGACCGATATAGCAATAGGACTTGCCAATTAACAAGTTTCGAATTTCAGAATTGAGCCCTCTCATGAACCTATTCATAACATCTTCCATGCATTCATCCAATCCACCAAACATGATACAAATTTTAAAATCATGGTAGTATTGTTTCACAGTCCTACTACCCTGTTTTAATTTCTCTAGTTTGGTAAGCAAATGATCAACATAATATGCAGGAATATAGGCATCTCTAAAATGTATTTTGAATTCTTTCCAAGTTTGCGGAATAATGTTATGCCTACAAATATATTTCCATTCTAGCAAAGCATTTTCTGTTAAAATATTAGAGGCAATATAAATCATTTGTTTCTCCGACAGGTCATGCTCATCAAATTCATTATCTACTTTTAGCTCCCAATCAATGTAAGCTTTAGGATCAAACTCACCAGGATATAAAGGCAAGCATTGAATAATGTCCAGAATATTTTGTTGTTGTTTGCTCCGCTCAAAAATCACTGTATCACCTGCCATGATCAGTAGAAAACAAGAACACAAAAATAATATGTATCCTCCTGTCAACTACTAGAATGTGTCGGTTGTAATTCTCTCAAACTCAACTTGTTTAATACGAGCTCTTACCAGTTCTTACCAAGCAAAACAGGATGAGTCGGCAACCAACAAGTCAAGCACCTTGAAAGAAGTGTATCGGTGCCTTAGCAACAGAAAACTGTCAAGCTATAGTCGAGTATGTGGAGCTGTAGGTGGGCTGATCAAGGGAAAATACTAGCACCACGTTAGTCAGAAAAGCAAGCTGAATAATTGTTCAACGGTGGTACTGTGCTGGTCCTAGCATAGACCGTACTAGAGGCGCGAGCCTGGACACAAATGAAGTCACAAAGCACCAACCGAAACAGCAGGAACAGAAAAGATGGATCAGCCCCTTTCTTCTTTTTCGTTTCTTTTCTTTTCTTTTCTGTTTTTTTTTCACTTTGTTTTCTTTTTTTCTTCTTCTTTTTTTTTGTAGAGGACTAAAATCCTTTGTTTGACAAACAACGCAACAGGATTACTGCATATAGCTGCTACCAACTCAGATTGACGAAACTTGTTTCACGCAGCCAGACGCACAAATCTCCAAGTCGATTCTGGAGCACTTAGATGGAATTTGTGACCCAGGTCAGATCCGTTGGAAAGATCACGAGTTACGCTTTCCAGATTGTACTAAAACTCGCAAATCGGAGACCGGACACAGAAACAATGAAAGTTTTCTTCCACTGATGAATTGAAACTCCGAGACAAAAAGAGGTGACAAGAACTCGAAACTCTAAAGGACTAAACTAAGACCAGCAACACGACGCAACCGATGCAACCGAAAATTCAAACCCTAGCGGGTCGCCATCAACTGATGTGAACCCGCTAGGGTTTTGTCCCGATCTTTCGATGAGAGGCGGGGGATAACTCGATTTGAGATGGAGGCGACGTTCACGGCCCGACTACAGCCTTCCAAGGACGCTGCGCCTTAGCAACCGATACACCACCTCCAATGGCTGCCGCGATCTTGTGGAGCGCGACACCCGGCCACTAGGGCACCTGTCCTGCAAGCAATCGAAGAACCAGCAAGAACAAGTAGAACAAGCAACTCAATTGCAAATATGGAGATAATAACCAATCTGTAATCAACAAGGTGGGGTTCCGAATCGAGTAGAACGGATGGTCTAGTCGACACACGCGTCTACAAGAAAGTAGCAATGGCTAAACTTTCAACAAAACAAAAACCCCCCAATCTGTTCATGGCGGCTCTAACCCTTATTAATACCTAGGAGGACGACCAAGAGGGTGTTTGAGTCGCACTCCAACTCTAGGACGCGTCCCTAATGGACCCGACTTGATACAAAGCCCATCGGGCCAAATTAAGATGTCGCAGCACCTTTAGACAGAAAACCAGTCGGTAGTATTTTGGTCATTGCGGACGAATCAGGAGAGATATGGACTTGAGTCCGGATCCATATGAAACTAGACTTCATAAGCTTTCCACGAAGTACTTGAACGTCCCTATCCGAGTCCGTATGCGACCGTGGTGTCCGTCACAAGTTGGTGCTGTTCTGCAGTCCGAATCCAGCCTCCAAAACGTGTTGGACATGAACTCTTTCTTTCCTTGCACCAAAAGTGACGTGGTGGCCTGATGGAGAACATTGGGAAGACTTAGGCTTGGTCCCCAATCAACTTCTTTGGTCCTCCATACCTTCCATGTGTGTTTATTACATGTGGGTGTATCCATTCTGGTGATGTCCACATCACCTAAACTCATGTTTTGTTACATTTCGGACCGTTTCGTTACGGCATGATAGGTGGAGCAAAACAGGCCGAACAAGTGCAATTCGTGCTACGAAGTTGCGTCGATATTTTTCGCAATGTACGCAGCCGATCCACACCAGTGGACCCCAAACTCGTGATTTGGTGCATCTTGGACCGTTTCATTACTGCACGAAAGTCGGTGAAAAACGAGCTGAACTGGTGCAATTCATGCAAGAGTTTGTGCAACGAAGTCGCATCGAATTTTTGGCAACGAACGCACCCGATCCACCCCATTGGACCCTAAACACGTGTTTTGATGCATTTTGGGTAGTTTCATTACTGCCCGAAAGTCACTGCAAAATGAGCTGAACTGGTGCAATTCGTGCAAAAGTTTGTGCGAGGAAGTCGCATCGGAATTTGTCGCAACGAACGCACTCGATCCACCCTGTTGGACCTTAAACACGTGTTTTGGTGCATTTTGGGCCGTTTCATTACTGCACAAAATTCGGTGCAAAACAAGCCGAACTAGTGCAATTCGTGCAAAAGTTCATGCAGCGAAGTCGCGTCAAAATTTTTCAACGAACGCACCCGATCCACTCAATTGGACTCTAAACTCATGTTTTGTTGCATTTCGGACCGTTTCGTTACTACAAGATAGTCGGTGCAAAACGGGCCGAACTTGTGCAATTCGTGCAAAAGTTCGTGCAACGAAGTCGCGTTGAAATTTTTCGCAATGAAAGCGCCCGATCCACACCATTGGACCCCAAACTCGTGATTTGATGCATTTTGCGCCGTTTCACTACTACACCAATGTCGCTGCAAAATGAGCTGAATTGGTGCAATTGGTGCAAAAGTTTGTGCAACGAAGTCGCGTCGGATTTTTTTCGCAACGAATGCACCCGATCCACCCCATTGGACCCTAAACTCGTGTTTTGGTGCATTTTGGGCCATTTCATTACTCCACAAAAGTCGGTGCAAAACAAGCTGAACTGGTACAATTTGTGTAAAATTTCGTGCAACGAAGTCGTGTCAAAATTTTTCAACGAACGCACCCGATCCACCCCATTGGACCCTAAACTCATGTTTTGTTACATTTCGGACCGTTTCGTTACGGCATGATAGGTGGAGCAAAACAGGCCGAACAAGTGCAATTCGTGCAACGAAGTCGCGTCGATATTTTTCGCAATGTACGCAGCCGATCCACACCAGTGGACCCCAAACTCATGATTTGGTGCATCTTGGCCCGTTTCATTACTGCACGAAAGTCGGTGAAAAACGAGCTGAACTGGTGCAATTCATGCAAGAGTTTGTGCAACGAAGTCGCATCGAATTTTTGGCAACGAACGCACCCGATCCACCCCATTGGACCCTAAACACGTGTTTTGATGCATTTTGGGTAGTTTCATTACTGCCCGAAAGTCACTGCAAAATGAGCTGAACTGGTGCAATTCGTGCAAAAGTTTGTGCGAGGAAGTCGCATCGGAATTTGTCGCAACGAACGCACTCGATCCACCCTGTTGGACCTTAAACACGTGTTTTGGTGCATTTTGGGCCGTTTCATTGCTGCAAAAAAATTCGGTGCAGAACAAGCCGAACTAGTGCAATTCGTGCAAAAGTTCATGCAGCGAAGTCGCGTCAAAATTTTTCAACGAACGCACCCAATCCACTCAATTGGACTCTAAACTCATGTTTTGTTGCATTTCGGACCGTTTCGTTACTGCAAGATAGTCGGTGCAAAACGGGCCGAACTTGTGCAATTCGTGCAAAAGTTCGTGCAACGAAGTCGCGTTGAAATTTTTCGCAATGAAAGCGCCCGATCCACACCATTGGACCCCAAACTCGTGATTTGATGCATTTTGCGCCGTTTCACTACTACACCAATGTCGCTGCAAAATGAGCTGAATTGGTGCAATTGGTGCAAAAGTTTGTGCAACGAAGTCGCGTCGGATTTTTTTCGCAACGAATGCACCCGATCCACCCCATTGGACCCTAAACTCGTGTTTTGGTGCATTTTGGGCCATTTCATTACTCCACAAAAGTCGGTGCAAAACAAGCTGAACTGGTACAATTTGTGTAAAATTTCGTGCAACGAAGTCGTGTCAAAATTTTTCAACGAACGCACCCGATCCACCCCATTGGACCCTAAACTCATGTTTTGTTACATTTCGGACCGTTTCGTTACGGCATGATAGGTGGAGCAAAACAGGCCGAACAAGTGCAATTCGTGCAACGAAGTCGCGTCGATATTTTTCGCAATGTACGCAGCCGATCCACACCAGTGGACCCCAAACTCGTGATTTGGTGCATCTTGGCCCGTTTCATTACTGCACGAAAGTCGGTGAAAAACGAGCTGAACTGGTGCAATTCATGCAAGAGTTTGTGCAACGAAGTCGCATCGAATTTTTGGCAACGAACGCACCCGATCCACCCCATTGGACCCTAAACACGTGTTTTGATGCATTTTGGGTAGTTTCATTACTGCCCGAAAGTCACTGCAAAATGAGCTGAACTGGTGCAATTCGTGCAAAAGTTTGTGCGAGGAAGTCGCATCGGAATTTGTCGCAACGAACGCACTCGATCCACCCTGTTGGACCTTAAACACGTGTTTTGGTGCATTTTGGGCCGTTTCATTGCTGCAAAAAAATTCGGTGCAGAACAAGCCGAACTAGTGCAATTCGTGCAAAAGTTCATGCAGCGAAGTCGCGTCAAAATTTTTCAACGAACGCACCCGATCCACTCAATTGGACTCTAAACTCATGTTTTGTTGCATTTCGGACCGTTTCGTTACTGCAAGATAGTCGGTGCAAAACGGGCCGAACTTGTGCAATTCGTGCAAAAGTTCGTGCAACGAAGTCGCGTTGAAATTTTTCGCAATGAAAGCGCCCGATCCACACCATTGGACCCCAAACTCGTGAATTGATGCATTTTGCGCCGTTTCACTACTACACCAATGTCGCTGCAAAATGAGCTGAACCGGTGCAATTGGTGATAAAGTTTTGGAACGAAGTCGCGTCGGATTTTTTCGCAACGAATGCACCCGATCCACCCCATTGGACCCTAAACTCGTGTTTTGGTGCATTTTGGGCCATTTCATTACTCCACAAAAGTCGGTGCAAAACAAGCTGAACTGGTACAATTTGTGTAAAATTTCGTGCAACGAAGTCGCGTCAAAATTTTTCAACGAACGCACCCGATCCACCCCATTGGACCCTAAACTCATGTTTTGTTACATTTCGGACCGTTTCGTTACGGCATGATAGGTGGAGCAAAACAGGCCGAACAAGTGCAATTCGTGCAACGAAGTCGCGTCGATATTTTTCGCAATGTACGCAGCCGATCCACACCAGTGGACCCCAAACTCGTGATTTGGTGCATCTTGGCCCGTTTCATTACTGCACGAAAGTCGGTGAAAAACGAGCTGAACTGGTGCAATTCATGCAAGAGTTTGTGCAACGAAGTCGCATCGAATTTTTGGCAACGAACGCACCCGATCCACCCCATTGGACCCTAAACACGTGTTTTGATGCATTTTGGGTAGTTTCATTACTGCCCGAAAGTCACTGCAAAATGAGCTGAACTGGTGCAATTCGTGCAAAAGTTTGTGCGAGGAAGTCGCATCGGAATTTGTCGCAACGAACGCACTCGATCCACCCTGTTGGACCTTAAACACGTGTTTTGGTGCATTTTGGGCCGTTTCATTGCTGCAAAAAAATTCGGTGCAGAACAAGCCGAACTAGTGCAATTCGTGCAAAAGTTCATGCAGCGAAGTCGCGTCAAAATTTTTCAACGAACGCACCCGATCCACTCAATTGGACTCTAAACTCATGTTTTGTTGCATTTCGGACCGTTTCGTTACTGCAAGATAGTCGGTGCAAAACGGGCCGAACTTGTGCAATTCGTGCAAAAGTTCGTGCAACGAAGTCGCGTTGAAATTTTTCGCAATGAAAGCGCCCGATCCACACCATTGGACCCCAAACTCGTGAATTGATGCATTTTGCGCCGTTTCACTACTACACCAATGTCGCTGCAAAATGAGCTGAACCGGTGCAATTGGTGATAAAGTTTTGGAACGAAGTCGCGTCGGATTTTTTCGCAACGAATGCACCCGATCCACCCCATTGGACCCTAAACTCGTGTTTTGGTGCATTTTGGGCCATTTCATTACTCCACAAAAGTCGGTGCAAAACAAGCTGAACTGGTACAATTTGTGTAAAATTTCGTGCAACGAAGTCGCGTCAAAATTTTTCAACGAACGCACCCGATCCACCCCATTGGACCCTAAACTCATGTTTTGTTACATTTCGGACCGTTTCGTTACGGCATGATAGGTGGAGCAAAACAGGCCGAACAAGTGCAATTCGTGCAACGAAGTCGCGTCGATATTTTTCGCAATGTACGCAGCCGATCCACACCAGTGGACCCCAAACTCGTGATTTGGTGCATCTTGGCCCGTTTTATTACTGCACGAAAGTCGGTGAAAAACGAGCTGAACTGGTGCAATTCATGCAAGAGTTTGTGCAACGAAGTCGCATCGAATTTTTTGCAACGAACGCACCCGATCCACCCCATTGGACCCTAAACACGTGTTTTGATGCATTTTGGGTAGTTTCATTACTGCACGAAAGTCACTACAAAATGAGCTGGACCGGTGCAATTCGTGCAAAAGTTTGTGCAACAAAGTCGCGTCCGAATTTTTCGCAACGAACGCAACAGATACACCCCATTGGACCCAAAACTCGTGTTTTGGTGCATTTTGGGCCGTTTCATTACTGCACGAAAGTCGGTGCAAAACAAGCTGAACTGGTGGAATTCATGCAAAAGTTCGTGCAACGAAGTCGCGTCGAAATTTTTCAACAAACGCACCCAATCCACTCCATTGGACCCTAAACTCATGATTTGTTGCGTTTCGGACCGTTTCGTTACTGCATGATAGTCGGTGCAAAATAGGCCGAACTAGTGCAATTCGTGTAGAAGTTCGTGCAACGAAGTCGCGTCGAAATTTTTCGCAAGGAACACACCCGATGCACACCATTAGACCCTAAACACGTGTTTTGATGCATTTTGGGTAGTTTCATTACTGCACGAAAGTCGCTGCAAAATGACCTGAACTGGTGCAATTCGTGCAAAAGTTTGTGCAACGAAGTCGCGTCAGAATTTGTCACAACGAATGCACTCGATCCACCCCATTGGACCCTAAACACGTTTTTTGGTGCATTTTGGGCCGTTTCATTACTGCAAAAACTTAGGTGCAAAACAAGCCGAACTGGAGCAATTCGTGCAAAAGTTCGTGGAACGAAGTCGCGTCGAAAATTTTCAACGAACGCACCCGATCCACTCCATTGGACCTTATACTCATGTTTTGTTGCGTTTCGGACCGTTCGTTACTCCATGATAGTCGGTGCAAAACGGGCCGAACTAGTGTAATTCGTGCAACGAAGTCACGTCGAAATTTTTCGCAATGAACACACCCGATCCACACCATTGGACCCTAAACACGTGTTTTGATGCATTTTGGGTAGTTTCATTACTGCCCGAAAGTCGCTGCAAAATGAGTTGAACTGGTGCAATTCGTGCAAAAGTTTGTGCGAGGAAGTCGCATCGGAATTTGTCGCAACGAACGCACTCGATCCACCCTGTTGGACCTTAAACACGTGTTTTGGTGCATTTTGGGCCGTTTCATTACTGCACAAAATTCGGTGCAAAACAAGCCGAACTAGTGCAATTCGTGCAAAAGTTCATGCAGCGAAGTCGCGTCAAAATTTTTCAACGAACGCACCCGATCCACTCAATTGGACTCTAAACTCATGTTTTGTTGCATTTCGGACCGTTTCGTTACTGCAAGATAGTCGGTGCAAAACGGGCCGAACTTGTGCAATTCGTGCAAAAGTTCGTGCAACGAAGTCGCGTTGAAATTTTTCGCAATGAAAGCGCCCGATCCACACCATTGGACCCCAAACTCGTGAATTGATGCATTTTGCGCCGTTTCACTACTACACCAATGTCGCTGCAAAATGAGCTGAACCGGTGCAATTGGTGATAAAGTTTTGGAACGAAGTCGCGTCGGATTTTTTCGCAACGAATGCACCCGATCCACCCCATTGGACCCTAAACTCGTGTTTTGGTGCATTTTGGGCCATTTCATTACTCCACAAAAGTCGGTGCAAAACAAGCTGAACTGGTACAATTTGTGTAAAATTTCGTGCAACGAAGTCGCGTCAAAATTTTTCAACGAACGCACCCGATCCACCCCATTGGACCCTAAACTCATGTTTTGTTACATTTCGGACCGTTTCGTTACGGCATGATAGGTGGAGCAAAACAGGCCGAACAAGTGCAATTCGTGCAACGAAGTCGCGTCGATATTTTTCGCAATGTACGCAGCCGATCCACACCAGTGGACCCCAAACTCGTGATTTGGTGCATCTTGGCCCGTTTTATTACTGCACGAAAGTCGGTGAAAAACGAGCTGAACTGGTGCAATTCATGCAAGAGTTTGTGCAACGAAGTCGCATCGAATTTTTTGCAACGAACGCACCCGATCCACCCCATTGGACCCTAAACACGTGTTTTGATGCATTTTGGGTAGTTTCATTACTGCACGAAAGTCACTACAAAATGAGCTGGACCGGTGCAATTCGTGCAAAAGTTTGTGCAACAAAGTCGCGTCCGAATTTTTCGCAACGAACGCAACAGATACACCCCATTGGACCCAAAACTCGTGTTTTGGTGCATTTTGGGCCGTTTCATTACTGCACGAAAGTCGGTGCAAAACAAGCTGAACTGGTGGAATTCATGCAAAAGTTCGTGCAACGAAGTCGCGTCGAAATTTTTCAACAAACGCACCCAATCCACTCCATTGGACCCTAAACTCATGATTTGTTGCGTTTCGGACCGTTTCGTTACTGCATGATAGTCGGTGCAAAATAGGCCGAACTAGTGCAATTCGTGTAGAAGTTCGTGCAACGAAGTCGCGTCGAAATTTTTCGCAAGGAACACACCCGATGCACACCATTAGACCCTAAACACGTGTTTTGATGCATTTTGGGTAGTTTCATTACTGCACGAAAGTCGCTGCAAAATGACCTGAACTGGTGCAATTCGTGCAAAAGTTTGTGCAACGAAGTCGCGTCAGAATTTGTCACAACGAATGCACTCGATCCACCCCATTGGACCCTAAACACGTTTTTTGGTGCATTTTGGGCCGTTTCATTACTGCAAAAACTTTGGTGCAAAACAAGCCGAACTGGAGCAATTCGTGCAAAAGTTCGTGGAATGAAGTCGCGTCGAAAATTTTCAACGAACGCACCCGATCCACTCCATTGGACCTTATACTCATGTTTTGTTGCGTTTCGGACCGTTCGTTACTCCATGATAGTCGGTGCAAAACGGGCCGAACTAGTGTAATTCGTGCAACGAAGTCACGTCGAAATTTTTCGCAATGAACACACCCGATCCACACCATTGGACCCTAAACACGTGTTTTGATGCATTTTGGGTAGTTTCATTACTGCCCGAAAGTCGCTGCAAAATGAGTTGAACTGGTGCAATTCGTGCAAAAGTTTGTGCGAGGAAGTCGCATCGGAATTTGTCGCAACGAACGCACTCGATCCACCCTGTTGGACCTTAAACACGTGTTTTGGTGCATTTTGGGCCGTTTCATTACTGCACAAAATTCGGTGCAAAACAAGCCGAACTAGTGCAATTCGTGCAAAAGTTCATGCAGCGAATTCGCGTTAAAATTTTTCAACGAACGCACCCGATCCACTCAATTGGACTCTAAACTCATGTTTTGTTGCATTTCGGACCGTTTCGTTACTGCAAGATAGTCGGTGCAAAACGGGCCGAACTGGTGTAATTCGTGCAAAAGTTCGTGCAACGAAGTCGCGTTGAAATTTTTCGCAATGAACGCACCCGATCCACTCCATTGGACACTAAACTCATGTTTTGTTGCGTTTCGAACCATTTCGTTAGTGCATGATAGTCGGTGCAAAACGGGCCGAACTAGTGCAATTCGTGCAAAAATTCGTGCAACGAAGTCGCGTCGAAATTTTTCGCAACGAACGCACCCAATCCACTCCATTTTACTCTAAACTCATATTTTGTTGCGTTTCCGACCGTTTCGTTACTGCATGAAAGTCGGTGCAAAACAGGTCGCATTGGTGCAATTCGTGCAAAAGTTTGTGTAACAATGTCGCATCGAATTTTTTTGCAATGGACACAACCTATCCACACCATTGGAACCCAAACTCGTGATTTTGTGCATTTTGGGCCGTTTCATTACTGCATGAAAGTCGGTTCAAAACGAGTTGAACTAGTGGAATTTGTGCAATGAAGTCGTGTCAAAATTTTTCGCAACGAACGCACCCGATCCTCCCCATTGGACCCTAAACTCGTGTTTTGGTGCATTTTCAGCCGTTTCGTTACTGCAAGAAAGTTGGTGCAAAACAAGCCGAACTTGTGCAATTCGTGCAAATGTTCGTGCAACGAAGTCGCGTCAAAATTTTTCATAATGAAAGCACCCGATCCACACCATTGGACCCTAGACTCGTGATTTGATGCATTTTGGGCCGTTTCACTACTGCACGAAAGTCGCTGCAAAATGAGCTGAACTGGTGCAATTCGTGCAAAAGTTCGTGCAGCGAAGTCGCGTCGAAATTTTCGCAATGAAGGCAGCCGATCCACCGTATTGGACCCTAAACTCGTGTTTTGGTGCATTTTGGGCCGTTTCATTACTGCATGAAAGTCGGTGCAAAGCAAGCTGAACTGGTGCAATTTGTGCAAGAGTTCGTGCAACGAAGTCGCGTTGAAATTTTTCAACGAACGCACCCGATCCACCCCATTGGACCCTAGACTCATGTTTTGTTACATTTCGGACCGTTTCGTTACTGCATGATAGTCGGTTCAAAACAGGCCGAACAAGTGCAATTCGTGCAACGAAGTCGCGTCGATATTTTTCGCAATGTACGCACCCGATCCACACCAGTGGACCCCAAACTCGTGATTTGGTGCATTTTGGCCCATTTCATTAATGCACGAGCTGAACTGGTGCAATTCATGCAAGAGTTTGTGCAACGAGGTCGCATCGAACTTTTTGCAACGAACGCACCCGATCCACCCCATTGGACCCTAAACACGTGTTTTGATGCATTTTGGGTAGTTTCATTACTGCACGAAAGTCACTACAAAATGAGCTGAACTGGTGCAATTCGTGCAAAAGTTTGTGCAACGAAGTTGCGTCGGAATTTCTCGCAACGAACGCAACCGATTCACCCCATTGGACCCTAAACTCGTGTTTTGGTGCATTTTGGGCCGTTTCATTACTGCACAAAAGTCGGTGCAAAACAAGCTGAACTGCTGCCATTCGTGCAAAAGTTCGTGCAACGAAGTCGCGTCGTAATTTTTCAACGAACGCACCCGATCCACTCCATTTGACCCTAAACTCATGTTTTGTTGCATTTCGGACCATTTCGTTTCTGCATGATAGTCGGTGCAAAACGGGCCGAACTAGTGCAATTTGTGCAAAAGTTCATGCAACGAAGTCGCCTCGAAATTTTTCGCAATGAACGCACCCGATCTACACCATTAGACCCCAAACTCGTGATTTGGTGCATTTTGGGCCATTTCATTAGTGCACGAAAATCGGTGCAAAATGTGCTGAACTGGTGCAATTCGTGCAAAAGTTTGTGCAACAAAGTTGCATCAAATTTTTTGCAACGAACGCACCCGATCCAGCCCATTGGACCCTAAACTCGTGTTTTGGTGCATTTTGGGCCGTTTCATTACTGCATGAAAGTCGGTGCAAAACAAGCCGAACTGGTGCAATATGTGCAAAAGTTCATGCAATGAAGTCGCGTTGAAATTTTTCAACGAACGCACCCGATCCACTCCATTGGACCCTAAACTCATGTTTTGTTGCGTTTTGCACTGTTTCGTTACTGCATGAAAGTCGATGCAAAACGGGCCGAACTGGTCAATTCGTTCAAAATTCGTTCAACGAAGTCGCGTCGAAATTTTTCGCAATGAACGCACCCGATCCACTCCATTGGACCCTAAACTCATGATTTGTTGCGTTTCGGACCGTTTCGTTACTGCACGATAGTCGGTGCAAAATAGGCCAAACTAGTGCAATTCGTGTAAAAGTTCGTGCAACGAAGTTGCGTCGAAATTTTTCGCAATGAACACACCCGATGCACACCATTGGACCCTAAACACGTGTTTTGATGCATTTTGGGTAGTTTCATTACTGCACGAAAGTCGCTGCAAAATGAGCTGAACTTGTGCAATTCGTGAGAAAAGTTTGTGCGAGGAAGTCGCGTCGGAATTTGTCACAACGAATGTACTCGATCCACCCCATTGGACCCTAAACACGTGTTTTGGTGCATTTTGGGCTGTTTCATTACTGCAAAAACTTTGGTGCAAAAAAAGCCGAACTGGAGCAATTCGTGCAAAAGTTCGTGGAACGAAGTCGCGTCGAAATTTTTCAACGAATGCACCCGATCCACTCCATTGGACCCTATACTCATGTTTTGTTGCGTTTCGGACCGTTTCGTTACTGCATGATAGTCGGTGCAAAACGGGCCGAACTAGTGGAATTCGTGCAAAAGTTCGTGCAAGGAAGTCACGTCGACATTTTTCGTAATGAACACACCTGATCCACACCATTGGACCCTAAACACTTGTTTTGATGCATTTTGGGTAGTTTCATTACTGCCCGAAAGTCGCTGCAAAATGAGCTGAACTGGTGCAATTCGTGCAAAAGTTTATGCGAGGAAGTCGCATCGGAATTTGTCACAACGAACGCACTCGATCCACCCCATTGGACCCTAAACTCATGTTTTGTTGCGTTTCGCACCGTTTCGTTACTGCATGAAAGTCGATGCAAAATGGGCCGAACTGGTCAATTCGTTCAAAATTCGTTCAACGAAGTCGCGTCGAAATTTTTCAACAAACGCACCCGATCCACTCCAGTTGACCCTAAACTCATGTTTTGTTGCGTTTCGCACCGTTTCGTTACTGCATGAAAGTCGATGCAAAATGGGCCGAACTGGTCAATTCGTTCAACGAAGTCGCGTCGAAATTTTTCAACAAACGCACCCTATCCACTCCATTTGACCCTAAACTCATGTTTTGTTGCGTTTCGGACCGTTTCGTTACTGCATGAAAGTCGATGCAAAATGGGCCGAACTGGTCAATTCGTTCAAAATTCGTTCAACGAAGTCGCGTCGAAATTTTTCAACAAACGCACCCGATCCACTCCATTTGACCCTAAACTCATGTTTTGTTGCGTTTCGGACCGTTTCGTTACTGCATGATAGTCGGTGCAAAACGGGCCGAACTGGTGCAATTCGTGCAAAAGTTCGTGCAACGAAGTCGCGTCAGAATTTTTCGCAATGAACGCACCAGATCCACACCATTGGACCCTAAACACGTGTTTTGATGCATTTTGGGTAGTTTCATGACTGCACGAAAGTCCCTGCAAAATGAGCTGAACTGGTGCAATTCGTGCAAAAGCTTGTGCGAGGAAGTCACGTCGGAATTTTTCTCAACGAACGCACCCGATCCATCCCATTGGACCCTAAACACGTGTTTTGGTGCATTTTGGGCCGTTTCATTACAGCACAAAATTCGGTGCAAAACAAGCCGAATTGGTGCAATTCGTGCAAAACTTCGTGCAATGAACGCACCCGATCTACACCATTGGACTCCAAACTCGTGATTTGGTGCATTTTGGGCCGTTTCATTACTGCACGAAAGTCGGTGCAAAACAACTTGAACTGGTGGAATTCGTGCATAAGTTCGTGCAACGAAGTCACATCAAAATTTTTCAACGAACGCACCCGATCCACTCCATTGGACACTAAACTCATGTTTTGTTGCGTTTCGAACCGTTTCATTACTCATGATAGTCGGTGCAAAACGGGCCGAACTAGTGTAATTCGTGCAAAAGTTCGTTCAACTAAGTCGCGACGAAATTTTTCGCAATGAACGCACCCGATCCACACCATTGGACCATAAACTCGTGTTTTGATGCATTTTTGGTAGTTTCATTACTGCACAAAACTCGCTGCAAAATGAGCTGAACTGGTGCAATTCGTGCAAAAGTTTGTGCAACGAAGTCGCATCGAATTTTTTGCAACGAACGCACCCGATCCACCCCATTGGACCCTAAACTCATGTTTGGTGCATTTTGGGCCATTTCATTACTGCATGAAAGTTGGTGCAAAACAAGCCGAACTGGTGCAATATGTGCAAAAGTTCGTGCAACGAAGTCGCGTCGAAATTTTTCACAATGAACACACCCGATCCACACCATTGGACCCTAAACACATGTTTTGATGCATTTTTTGTAGTTTCATTACTGCACAAAAGTTGCTGCAAAATGAGCTGAACTGGTGCAATTCGTGCAAAAGTTTGTGCAACAAAGTCGCGTCGTAATTTTTCACAACGAACGCACCCGATCCACCCCATTGGAACTTATGCTTTGTTGCGTTTCGAACCGTTTCGTTACTGCATGATAGTCGGTGCAAAACAGGCCGAACTAGTGCAATTCATGCAAAAGTTCGTGCAACGAAGTTGCGTCGAAATTTTTCGCAATGAAAGCACCCGATCCACACCATTGGACCCCAAACTCGTGATTTGATGCATTTTGGACCGTTTCATTACTGCACAAAGGTCACAGCAAAATGAACTGAACTCGTGCGGTTTGTGCAAAAGTTCGTGCAACAAAGTCACGTCGAAATTTTTCGCAACGAACGCACGCAATCCACTCCATTTTACTCTAAACTCATATTTTGTTGCGTTTCGGACCGTTTCGTTACTGCATGAAAGTCGGTGCAAAACAGGTCGCACTGGTGCAATTCGTGCAAAAGTTTGTGTATCGATGTCGCATCGAATTTTTTCGCAATGAACGCAACCTATCCACACCATTCGACCCTAAACTCGTGATTTGGTGCATTTTGGGCCGTTTCATTACTGCATGAAAGTCGGTTCAAAACGAGTTGAACTAGTGGAATTTGTGAAACGAGGTCGTGTCAAAATTTTTCGCAACGAACGCACCCGATCCTCCCCATTGGACCCTAAACTCGTGTTTTGGTGCATTTTCAGCCGTTTCGTTACTGCAAGAAAGTTGGTGCAAAACAAGCCGAACTTGTGCAATTCGTGCAAATGTTCGTGCAACGAAGTCGCGTCAAAATTTTTCATAATGAAAGCACCCGATCCACACCATTGGACCCTAGACTCGTGATTTGATGCATTTTGGGCCGTTTCACTACTGCACGAAACTCGCTGCAAAATGAGCTGAACTGGTGCAATTCGTGCAAAAGTTCGTGCAGCGAAGTCGCGTCGAAATTTTCGCAATGAAGGCAGCCGATCCACCCCATTGGACCCTAAACTCGTGTTTTGGTGCATTTTGGGCCGTTTCATTAATGCACGAAAGTCGCTGCAAAATGAGCTGAACTGGTGCAATTCGTGCAAAAGTTCGTGCAGTGAAGTCGCGTCGAAATTGTTTGCAACGAACGCCCCCGATCCACTCCATTTGACTCTAAACTTATGCTTTGTTGCATTTCGAACCGTTTCGTTACTGCATGATAGTCGGTGCAAAACAGGCGAACTAGTGCAATTCGTGCAAAAGTTCGTGCAGCGAAGTCGCGTCGAAATTTTTTGCAATGAAAGCAACCAATCCACACCATTGGACCCCAAACTCGTGATTTGATGCATTTTGGGCCGTTTCATTACTGCACAAAGGTCACAGCAAAATGAACTGAACTCGTGCAGTTTGTGCAAAAGTTCGTGCAACAAAGTCACGTTGAAATTTTTCGCAACAAACGCACGCAATCCACTCCATTTTACTCTAAACTCATATTTTGTTGCGTTTCGGACCGTTTCATTACTGCATGAAAGTCGGTGCAAAACAGGTCGCACTGCTGCAATTCATGCAAAAGTTTGTGTATCGATGTCGCATCGAATTTTTTCGCAATGAACGCAACCTATCCACACCATTGGACCCCAAACTCGTGATTTGGTGCATTTTGGGCCGTTTCATTACTGCATGAAAGTCGGTTCAAAACGAGTTGAACTAGTGGAATTTGTGAAACGAAGTCGCGTCGAAATTTTTCACAATGAAAGCACCCGATCCACCCCATTGGACCCCAAACAAATGTTTTGATGCATTTTGGGTAGTTTTATTACTGCACGAATGTCACTGCAAAATGAGCTGAACTGGTGAAATTCGTGCAAAAGTTTGTGCAACGAAATCGCATCGGAATTTTTCGCAACGAACGCAACCGATCCACCCCATTGGACCCTAAACTCGTGTTTTGGTGCATTTTGGGCTGTTTCATTACTGCACGAAAGTCGGTGCAAAATAAGCTGAACTTGTGCAATTCGTGCAAAAGTTCATGCAACGAAGTCGCGTCGAAATTTTTTGCAACGAACGCACCCAATCCACTCCATTTGACTCTAAACTTATGCTTTCTTGCGTTTTGAACCGTTTCGTTACTGCATGATAGTCGGTGCAAAACAGGCCGAACTAGTGCAATTCGTGCACAAGTTCGTGCAGCGAAGTCGCGTCGAAATTTTTCGCAATGGAAGCACCCGATCCACACCATTGGACCCCAAACTCGTGATTTGATGCATTTTGGGCCGTTTCATTACTGCACAAAGGTCACAGCAAAATGAACTGAACTCGTGCAGTTTGTGCAAAAGTTCGTGCAACAAAGTCACGTCGAAATTTTTCGCAACGAACGCACGCAATCCACTCCATTTTACTCTAAACTCATATTTTGTTGCGTTTCGGACCGTTTCGTTACTGCATGAAAGTCGGTGCAAAACAGGTCGCACTGGTGCAATTCGTGCAAAAGTTTGTGTATCGATGTCGCATCGAATTTTTTCGCAATGAAGGCAACCTATCCACACCATTCGACCCTAAACTCGTGATTTGGTGCATTTTGGGCCGTTTCATTACTGCATGAAAGTCGGTTCAAAACGAGTTGAACTAGTGGAATTTGTGAAACGAGGTCGCGTTGAAATTTTTCGCAACGAACGCACCTGATCCTCCCCATTGGACCCTAAACTCATGTTTTGTTGCGTTTCGGACCGTTTCGTTACTGCATGATAGTCGGCGCAAAACGGGCCGAACTTGTGCAATTCGTGCAAAAGTTCATGCAACGAAGTCGCGTCAAAATTTTTCGCAATGAAAGCACCCGATCCACCCCATTGGAACCCAAATACATGTTTTGATGCATTTTGGGTAGTTTAATTACTGCACGAATGTCACTGCAAAATGAGCTGAACTGGTGAAATTCGTGCAAAACTTTGTGCAACGAAATCGCATCGGAATTTTTCGCAACGAACGCAACCGATCCACCACATTGGACCCTAAACTCATGTTTTGGTGCATTTTGGGCCGTTTCACTACTGCACGAAAGTCGGTGCAAAACAAGCTGAACTGGTGGAATTCATGCAAAAGTTCGTGCAACGAAATCGCGTCGAAATTTTTTAACGAACGCACCCGATCCACTGCATTGGACCCTAAACTCGTGTTTTGTTGCGTTTCGGACCGTTTCTCTGCATGATAGTCGGTGCAAAACGGGCCGAACAAGTGCAATTCGTGCAAAAGTTCGTGCAACAAAGTCGCGTCGAAATTTTTAGCAACGAACGCACCCGATCCACACCATTGGACCATAAACTCATGTTTTAATACATTTTTCGTAGTTTCATTACTGCACGAAAGTCGCTGCAAAATGAGCTGAACTGGTGCAATTCGTGCAAAAGTTTGTGCAACGAAGTCGCGTCGGAATTATTCACAACGAACGCACCCGATCCACCCCATTGGACCCTAAACACGTGTTTTGGTGCATTTTGGGCCGTTTCATAACTGCACGAACGTCGGTGCAAAACAACTTGAACTGGTGGAATTCGTGCATAAGTTCGTGCAACGAAGTCACATCAAAATTTTTCAACGAACGCAACCGATCCACTCCATTGGACACTAAACTCATGTTTTGTTGCGTTTCGAACCGTTTCGTTACTGCATGATAGTCGTTGCAAAATGGGCCGAACTAGTGTAATTCGTGCAAAAGTTCGTTCAACGATGTCGCGTCGAAATTTTTCGCAATGAACGCACCCGATCCACACCATTGGACCATAAACTCGTGTTTTGATGCATTTTTGGTAGTTTCATTACTGCACGAAAGTCCCTGCAAAATGAGCTGAACTGGTGCAATCCGTGCAAAAGTTTGTGCAACGAAGTCACGTCATAATTATTCACAACGAACGCACCCGATCCACCCCATTGGACCCTAAACTCGTGTTTTGGTGCATTTTGGGCCGTTTCATTACTGCACGAAAGTCGGTTCAAAATGAGCTGAACTTGTGCAATTCGTGCAAAAGTTCGTGCAACGAAGTCGCGTGGAAATTGTTTGCAACGAACGCCCCCAATCCACTCCATTTGACTCTAAACTTTTGCTTTGTTGCATTTCGAACCGTTTCGCTACTCCATGATAGTCGGTGCAAAACAGGCCGAACTAGTGCAATTCATGCAAAAGTTCGTGCAACGAAGTTGCGTCGAAATTTTTCGCAATGAAAGCAACCAATCCACACCATTGGACCGCAAACTCGTGATTTGATGCATTTTGGGCCGTTTCATTACTGCACAAAGGTCACAGCAAAATGAACTGAACTCGTGCAGTTCGTGCAAAAGTTCGTGCAACAAAGTCACATCGAAATTTTTCGCAACGAACGCACGCAATCCACTCCATTTTACTCTAAACTCATATTTTGTTGCGTTTCGGACCGTTTCGTTACTGCATGAAAGTCGGTGCAAAATAGGTCGCACTGGTGCAATTTGTGCAAAAGTTTGTATAACGATGTCGCATCGAATTTTTTCGCAATGAACGCAACCCGATCCACACCATTGGACCCCAAACTCGTGATTTGGTGCATTTTGGGCCGTTTCATTATTGCATGAAAGTCGGTTCAAAACGAGTTGAACTAGTGGAATTTGTGAAACGAAGTCGCGTCGAAATGTTTCACAATGAAAGCTCCCGATCCACCCCATTGGACCCAAACACATGTTTTGATGCATTTTGGGTAGTTTTATTACTGCACGAATGTCACTGTAAAATGAGCTGAACTGGTGAAATTCGTGCAAAAGTTTGTGCAACGAAATCGCATCGGAATTTTTCGCAACGAACTCAACCGATCCACCCCATTGGACCCTAAACTCGTGTTTTGGTCCATTTTGGGCTGTTTCATTACTGCACGAAAGTCGGTGCAAAATAAGCTGAACTTGTGCAATTCGTGCAAAAGTTCATGCAACGAAGTCGCGTCGAAATTTTTTGCAACGAACGCACCCAATCCACTCCATTTGACTCTAAACTTATGCTTTCTTGCATTTTGAACCGTTTCGTTACTGCATGATAGTCGGTGCAAAACAGGCCGAACTAGTGCAATTCGTGCAAAAGTTCGTGCAACGAAGTCGCGTCGAAATTTTTCGCATTGAAAGCACCCGATCCACCCCATTGGACCCCAAACTCGTGATTTGATGCATTTTTGGTAGTTTCATTACTGCACGAAAGTCCCTGCAAAATGAGCTGAACTGGTGAAATTCGTGCAAAAGTTTGTGCAACGAAATCGCATCGGAATTTTTCGCAACGAACGCAACCGATCCACCCCATTGGACCCTAAACTCGTGTTTTGGTGCATTTTGGGCCGTTTCATTAATGCACGAAAGTCGCTGCAAAATGAGCTGAACTGGTGCAATTCGTGCAAAAGTTCGTGCAGTGAAGTCGCGTCGAAATTGTTTGCAACGAACGCCCCCAATCCACTCCATTTGACTCTAAACTTATGCTTTGTTGCATTTCGAACCATTTCGTTACTGCATGATAGTCGGTGCAAAACAGGCCGAACTAGTGCAATTCGTGCAAAAGTTCGTGCAGCGAAGTCGCATCGAAATTTTTCGCAATGAAAGCAACCAATCCACACCATTGGA
Organism: Panicum miliaceum; assembly: GCA_032594955.1. Classification (NCBI taxonomy): domain Eukaryota; kingdom Viridiplantae; phylum Streptophyta; class Magnoliopsida; order Poales; family Poaceae; genus Panicum; species Panicum miliaceum. Next base: position 21,158,356 of record CM064068.1, read on the forward strand.
CCCCAAACTCGTGATTTGATGCATTTTGGGCCGTTTCATTACTGCACAAAGGTCACAGCAAAATGAACTGAACTCGTGCAGTTCGTGCAACAAAGTCACATCAAAATTTTTCGCAACGAACGCACGCAATCCACTCCATTTTACTCTAAACTCATATTTTGTTGCGTTTCGGACCGTTTCGTTACTGCATGAAAGTCGGTGCAAAATAGGTCGCACTGGTGCAATTTGTGCAAAAGTTTGTATAACGATGTCGCATCGAATTTTTTCGCAATGAACGCAACCCGATCCACACCATTGGACCCCAAACTCGTGATTTGGTGCATTTTGGGCCGTTTCATTATTGCATGAAAGTCGGTTCAAAACGAGTTGAACTAGTGGAATTTGTGAAACGAAGTCGCGTCGAAATTTTTCACAATGAAAGCTCCCGATCCACCCCATTGGACCCAAACACATGTTTTGATGCATTTTGGGTAGTTTTATTACTGCACGAATGTCACTGTAAAATGAGCTGAACTGGTGAAATTCGTGCAAAAGTTTGTGCAACGAAATCGCATCGGAATTTTTCGCAACGAACGCAACCGATCCACCCCATTGGACCCTAAACTCGTGTTTTGGTCCATTTTGGGCTGTTTCATTACTGCACGAAAGTCGGTGCAAAATAAGCTGAACTTGTGCAATTCGTGCAAAAGTTCATGCAACGAAGTCGCGTCGAAATTTTTTGCAACGAACGCACCCAATCCACTCCATTTGACTCTAAACTTATGCTTTCTTGCATTTTGAACCGTTTCGTTACTGCATGATAGTCGGTGCAAAACAGGCCGAACTAGTGCAATTCGTGCAAAAGTTCGTGCAACGAAGTCGCGTCGAAATTTTTCGCATTGAAAGCACCCGATCCACCCCATTGGACCCCAAACTCGTGATTTGATGCATTTTTGGCCGTTTCATTACTGCACGAATGTCACTGCAAAATGAGCTGAATTGGTGAAATTCGTGCAAAAGTTTGTGCAACGAAATCGCATCGGAATTTTTCGCAACGAACGCAACCGATCCACCCCATTGGACCCTAAACTCGTGTTTTGGTGCATTTTGGGCCGTTTCATTAATGCACGAAAGTCGCTGCAAAATGAGCTGAACTGGTGCAATTCGTGCAAAAGTTCGTGCAGTGAAGTCGCGTCGAAATTGTTTGCAACGAACGCCCCCAATCCACTCCATTTGACTCTAAACTTATGCTTTGTTGCATTTCGAACCATTTCGTTACTGCATGATAGTTGGTGCAAAACAGGCCGAACTAGTGCAATTCGTGCAAAAGTTCGTGCAGCGAAGTCGCGTCGAAATTTTTTGCAATGAAAGCAACCAATCCACACCATTGGACCCCAAACTCGTGATTTGATGCATTTTGGGCCGTTTCATTACTGCACAAAGGTCACAGCAAAATGAACTGAACTCGTGCAGTTTGTGCAAAAGTTCGTGCAACAAAGTCACGTCGAAATTTTTCGCAACGAACGCACGCAATCCACTCCATTTTACTCTAAACTCATATTTTGTTGCGTTTCGGACCGTTTCGTTACTGCATGAAAGTCGGTGCAAAACAGGTCGCACTGCTGCAATTCGTGCAAAAGTTTGTGTATCGATGTCGCATCGAATTTTTTCGCAATGAACGCAACCTATCCACACCATTGGACCCCAAAGTCGTGATTTGGTGCATTTTGGGCCGTTTCATTACTGCATGAAAGTCGGTTCAAAACGAGTTGAACTAGTGGAATTTGTGAAACGAAGTCGCGTCGAAATTTTTCACAATGAAAGCACCCGATCCACCCCATTGGACCCCAAACACATGTTTTGATGCATTTTGGGTAGTTTTATTACTGCACGAATGTCACTGCAAAATGAGCTGAACTGGTGAAATTCGTGCGAAAGTTTGTGCAACGAAATCGCATCGGAATTTTTCGCAACGAACGCAACCGATCCACCCCATTGGACCCTAAACTCGTGTTTTGGTGCATTTTGGGCTGTTTCATTACTGCACGAAAGTCGGTGCAAAATAAGCTGAACTTGTGCAATTCGTGCAAAAGTTCATGCAACGAAGTCGCGTCGAAATTTTTTGCAACGAACGCACCCAATCCACTCCATTTGACTCTAAACTTATGCTTTCTTGCGTTTTGAACCGTTTCGTTACTGCATGATAGTCGGTGCAAAACAGGCCGAACTAGTGCAATTCGTGCACAAGTTCGTGCAGCGAAGTCGCGTCGAAATTTTTCGCAATGGAAGCACCCGATCCACACCATTGGACCCCAAACTCGTGATTTGATGCATTTTGGGCCGTTTCATTACTGCACAAAGGTCACAGCAAAATGAACTGAACTCGTGCAGTTTGTGCAACAAAGTCACATCAAAATTTTTCGCAACGAACGCACCCGATACACCCCATTGGACCCCAAACACATGTTTTGATGCATTTTGGGTAGTATTATTACTCCACGAATGTCACTGCAAAATGAGCTGAACTGGTGAAATTCGTGCGAAAGTTTGTGCAACGAAATCGCATCGGAATTTTTCGCAACGAACGCAACCGATCCACCCCATTGGACCCTAAACTCGTGTTTTGGTGCATTTTGGGCTGTTTCATTACTGCATGAAAGTCGGTTCAAAACGAGTTGAACTAGTGGAATTTGTGAAACGAGGTCGCGTCGAAATTTTTCGCAACGAACGCACCTGATCCTCCCCATTGGACCCTAAACTCATGTTTTGTTGCGTTTCGGACCGTTTCGTTACTGCATGATAGTCGGTGCAAAACGGGCCGAACTTGTGCAATTCGTGCAAAAGTTCATGCAACGAAGTCGCGTCAAAATTTTTCGCAATGAAAGCACCCGATCCACCCCATTGGAACCCAAATACATGTTTTGATGCATTTTGGGTAGTTTAATTACTGCACGAATGTCACTGCAAAATGAGCTGAACTGGTGAAATTCGTGCAAAACTTTGTGCAACGAAATCGCATCGGAATTTTTCGCAACGAACGCAACCGATCCACCACATTGGACCCTAAACTCATGTTTTGGTGCATTTTGGGCCGTTTCACTACTGCACGAAAGTCGGTGCAAAACAAGCTGAACTGGTGGAATTCATGCAAAAGTTCGTGCAGCGAAATCGCGTCGAAATTTTTCAACGAACGCACCCGATCCACTGCATTGGACCCGAAACTCAAGTTTTGGTGCGTTTCGGACCGTTTCTCTGCATGATAGTCGGTGCAAAACGGGCCGAACAAGTGCAATTCGTGCAAAAGTTCGTGCAACAAAGTCGCGTCGAAATTTTTGGCAATGAACGCACCCGATCCACACCATTGGACCATAAACTCATGTTTTAATACATTTTTCGTAGTTTCATTACTGCACGAAAGTCACTGCAAAATGAGCTGTACTGGTGCAATTCGTGCAAAAGTTTGTGCAACCAAGTCGCGTCGGAATTATTCACAATGAACGCACCCGATCCACCCCATTGGACCCTAAACACGTGTTTTGGTGCATTTTGGGCCGTTTCATAACTGCACGAACGTTGGTGCAAAACAACTTGAACTGGTGGAATTCGTGCATAAGTTCGTGCAACGAAGTCACATCAAAATTTTTCAACGAACGCACCCGATCCACTCCATTGGACACTAAACTCATGTTTTGTTGCGTTTCGAACCGTTTCGTTACTGCATGATAGTCGTTGCAAAATGGGCCGAACTAGTGTAATTCGTGCAAAAGTTCGTTCAACGATGTCGCGTTGAAATTTTTCGCAATGAACGCACCCGATCCACACCATTGGACCATAAACTCGTGTTTTGATGCATTTTTGGTAGTTTCATTACTGCACGAAAGTCCCTGCAAAATGAGCTGAACTGGTGCAATCCGTGCAAAAGTTTGTGCAACGAAGTCACGTCGGAATTATTCACAACGAACGCACCCAATCCACCCCATTGGACCCTAAACTCGTGTTTTGGTGCATTTTGGGCCGTTTCATTACTGCACGAAAGTCGGTTCAAAATGAGCTGAACTTGTGCAATTCGTGCAAAAGTTCGTGCAACGAAGTCGCGTCGAAATTGTTTGAAACGAACGCCCCCAATCCACTCCATTTGACTCTAAACTTATGCTTTGTTGCATTTCGAACCGTTTCGCTACTCCATGATAGTCGGTGCAAAACAGGCCGAACTAGTGCAATTCCTGCAAAAGTTCGTGCAACGAAGTTGCGTCGAAATTTTTCGCAATGAAAGCAACCAATCCACACCATTGGACCCCAAACTCGTGATTTGATGCATTTTGGGCCGTTTCATTACTGCACAAAGGTCACAGCAAAATGAACTGAACTCGTGCAGTTCGTGCAAAAGTTCGTGCAACAAAGTCACCTCGAAATTTTTCGCAACGAACGCACGCAATCCACTCCATTTTACTCTAAACTCATATTTTGTTGCGTTTCGGACCGTTTCGTTACTGCATGAAAGTCGGTGCAAAATAGGTCGCACTGGTGCAATTTGTGCAAAAGTTTGTATAACGATGTCGCATCGAATTTTTTCGCAATGAACGCAACCCGATCCACACCATTGGACCCCAAACTCGTGATTTGGTGCATTTTGGGCCGTTTCATTATTGCATGAAAGTCGGTTCAAAACGAGTTGAACTAGTGGAATTTGTGAAACGAAGTCGCGTCGAAATTTTTCACAATGAAAGCTCCCGATCCACCCCATTGGACCCAAACACATGTTTTGATGCATTTTGGATAGTTTTATTACTGCACGAATGTCACTGTAAAATGAGCTGAACTGGTGAAATTCGTGCAAAAGTTTGTGCAACGAAATCGCATCGGAATTTTTCGCAACGAACGCAACCGATCCACCCCATTGGACCCTAAACTCGTGTTTTGGTCCATTTTGGGCTGTTTCATTACTGCACGAAAGTCGGTGCAAAATAAGCTGAACTTGTGCAATTCGAGCAAAAGTTCATGCAACGAAGTCGCGTCGAAATTTTTTGCAACGAACGCACCCAATCCACTCCATTTGACTCTAAACTTATGCTTTCTTGCGTTTTGAACCGTTTCGTTACTGCATGATAGTCGGTGCAAAACAGGCCGAACTAGTGCAATTCGTGCAAAAGTTCGTGCAACGAAGTCGCGTCGAAATTTTTCGCATTGAAAGCACCCGATCCACCCCATTGGACCCCAAACTCGTGATTTGATGCATTTTTGGTAGTTTCATTACTGCACGAAAGTCCCTGCAAAATGAGCTGAACTGGTGAAATTCGTGCAAAAGTTTGTGCAACGAAATCGCGTCGGAATTTTTCTTAACGAACGCAACCGATCCACCCCATTGGACCCTAAACTCGTGTTTTGGTGCATTTTGGGCCGTTTCATTAATGCACGAAAGTCGCTGCAAAATAAGCTGAACTTGTGCAATTCGTGCAAAAGTTCATGCAACGAAGTCGCGTTGAAATTTTTTGCAACGAACGCACCCAATCCACTCCATTTGACTCTAAACTTATGCTTTCTTGCGTTTTGAACCGTTTCATTACTGCATGATAGTCGGTGCAAAACAGGCCGAACTAGTGCAATTCGTGCAAAAGTTCGTGCAACGAAGTCGCGTCGAAATTTTTCGCATTGAAAGCACCCGATCCACCCCATTGGACCCCAAACTCGTGATTTGATGCATTTTGGGCCGTTTCATTACTGCACGAATGTCACTGCAAAATGAGCTGAACTGGTGAAATTCGTGCAAAAGTTTGTGCAACGAAATCGCATCGGAATTTTTCGCAACGAACGCAACCGATCCACCCCATTGGACCCTAAACTCGTGTTTTGGTGCATTTTGGGCCGTTTCATTAATGCACGAAAGTCGCTGCAAAATGAGCTGAACTGGTGCAATTCGTGCAAAAGTTCGTGCAGTGAAGTCGCGTCGAAATTGTTTGCAACGAACGCCCCCAATCCACTCCATTTGACTCTAAACTTATGCTTTGTTGCATTTCGAACCATTTCGTTACTGCATGATAGTCGGTGCAAAACAGGCCGAACTAGTGCAATTCGTGCAAAAGTTCGTGCAGCGAAGTCGCGTCGAAATTTTTTGCAATGAAAGCAACCAATCCACACCATTGGACCCCAAACTCGTGATTTGATGCATTTTGGGCCGTTTCATTACTGCACAAAGGTCACAGCAAAATGAACTGAACTCGTGCAGTTTGTGCAAAAGTTCGTGCAACAAAGTCACGTCGAAATTTTTCGCAACGAACGCACGCAATCCACTCCATTTTACTCTAAACTCATATTTTGTTGCGTTTCGGACCGTTTCGTTACTGCATGAAAGTCGGTGCAAAACAGGTCGCACTGCTGCAATTCGTGCAAAAGTTTGTGTATCGATGTCGCATCGAATTTTTTCGCAATGAACGCAACCTATCCACACCATTGGACCCCAAACTCGTGATTTGGTGCATTTTGGGCCGTTTCATTACTGCATGAAAGTCGGTTCAAAACGAGTTGAACTAGTGGAATTTGTGAAACGAAGTCGCGTCGAAATTTTTCACAATGAAAGCACCCGATCCACCCCATTGGACCCCAAACACATGTTTTGATGCATTTTGGGTAGTTTTATTACTGCACGAATGTCACTGCAAAATGAGCTGAACTGGTGAAATTCGTGCGAAAGTTTGTGCAACGAAATCGCATCGGAATTTTTCGCAACGAACGCAACCGATCCACCCCATTGGACCCTAAACTCGTGTTTTGGTGCATTTTGGGCTGTTTCATTACTGCACGAAAGTCGGTGCAAAATAAGCTGAACTTGTGCAATTCGTGCAAAAGTTCATGCAACGAAGTCGCGTCGAAATTTTTTGCAACGAACGCACCCAATCCACTCCATTTGACTCTAAACTTATGCTTTCTTGCGTTTTGAACCGTTTCGTTACTGCATGATAGTCGGTGCAAAACAGGCCGAACTAGTGCAATTCGTGCACAAGTTCGTGCAGCGAAGTCGCGTCGAAATTTTTCGCAATGGAAGCACCCGATCCACACCATTGGACCCCAAACTCGTGATTTGATGCATTTTGGGCCGTTTCATTACTGCACAAAGGTCACAGCAAAATGAACTGAACTCGTGCAGTTTGTGCAACAAAGTCACATCAAAATTTTTCGCAACGAACGCACCCGATCCACCCCATTGGACCCCAAACACATGTTTTGATGCATTTTGGGTAGTATTATTACTCCACGAATGTCACTGCAAAATGAGCTGAACTGGTGAAATTCGTGCGAAAGTTTGTGCAACGAAATCGCATCGGAATTTTTCGCAACGAACGCAACCGATCCACCCCATTGGACCCTAAACTCGTGTTTTGGTGCATTTTGGGCTGTTTCATTACTGCATGAAAGTCGGTTCAAAACGAGTTGAACTAGTGGAATTTGTGAAACGAGGTCGCGTCGAAATTTTTCGCAACGAACGCACCTGATCCTCCCCATTGGACCCTAAACTCATGTTTTGTTGCGTTTCGGACCGTTTCGTTACTGCATGATAGTCGGTGCAAAACGGGCCGAACTTGTGCAATTCGTGCAAAAGTTCATGCAACGAAGTCGCGTCAAAATTTTTCGCAATGAAAGCACCCGATCCACCCCATTGGAACCCAAATACATGTTTTGATGCATTTTGGGTAGTTTAATTACTGCACGAATGTCACTGCAAAATGAGCTGAACTGGTGAAATTCGTGCAAAACTTTGTGCAACGAAATCGCATCGGAATTTTTCGCAACGAACGCAACCGATCCACCACATTGGACCCTAAACTCATGTTTTGGTGCATTTTGGGCCGTTTCACTACTGCACGAAAGTCGGTGCAAAACAAGCTGAACTGGTGGAATTCATGCAAAAGTTCGTGCAGCGAAATCGCGTCGAAATTTTTCAACGAACGCACCCGATCCACTGCATTGGACCCTAAACTCGTGTTTTGTTGCGTTTCGGACCGTTTCTCTGCATGATAGTCGGTGCAAAACGGGCCGAACAAGTGCAATTCGTGCAAAAGTTCGTGCAACAAAGTCGCGTCGAAATTTTTGGCAACGAACGCACCCGATCCACACCATTGGACCATAAACTCATGTTTTAATACATTTTTTGTAGTTTCATTACTGCACGAAAGTCGCTGCAAAATGAGCTGAACTGGTGCAATTCGTGCAAAAGTTTGTGCAACGAAGTTGCGTCGGAATTATTCACATCGAACGCACCCGATCCACCCCATTGGACCCTAAACACGTGTTTTGGTGCATTTTGGGCCGTTTCATAACTGCACGAACGTCGGTGCAAAACAACTTGAACTGGTGGAATTCGTGCATAAGTTCGTGCAACGAAGTCACATCAAAATTTTTCAACGAACGCACCCGATCCACTCCATTGGACACTAAACTCATGTTTTGTTGCGTTTCGAACCGTTTCGTTACTGCATGATAGTCGTTGCAAAATGGGCCGAACTAGTGTAATTCGTGCAAAAGTTCATTCAACGATGTCGCGTCGAAATTTTTCGCAATGAACGCACCCGATCCACACCATTGGACCATAAACTCGTGTTTTGATGCATTTTTGGTAGTTTCATTACTGCACGAAAGTCCCTGCAAAATGAGCTGAACTGGTGCAATCCGTGCAAAAGTTTGTGCAACGAAGTCACGTCGGAATTATTCACAACGAACGCACCCGATCCACCCCATTGGACCCTAAACTCGTGTTTTGGTGCATTTTGGGCCGTTTCATTACTGCACGAAAGTCGGTTCAAAATGAGCTGAACTTGTGCAATTCGTGCAAAAGTTCGTGCAACGAAGTCGCATCGAAATTGTTTGCAACGAACGCCCCCAATCCACTCCATTTGACTCTAAACTTATGCTTTGTTGCATTTCGAACCGTTTCGCTACTCCATGATAGTCGGTGCAAAACAGGCCGAACTAGTGCAATTCCTGCAAAAGTTCGTGCAACGAAGTTGCGTCGAAATTTTTCGCAATGAAAGCAACCAATCCACACCATTGGACCCCAAACTCGTGATTTGATGCATTTTGGGCCGTTTCATTACTGCACAAAGGTCACAGCAAAATGAACTGAACTCGTGCAGTTCGTGCAAAAGTTCGTGCAACAAAGTCACATCGAAATTTTTCGCAACGAACGCACGCAATCCACTCCATTTTACTCTAAACTCATATTTTGTTGCGTTTCGGACCGTTTCGTTACTGCATGAAAGTCGGTGCAAAATAGGTCGCACTGGTGCAATTTGTGCAAAAGTTTGTATAACGATGTCGCATCGAATTTTTTCGCAATGAACGCAACCCGATCCACACCATTGGACCCCAAACTCGTGATTTGGTGCATTTTGGGCCGTTTCATTATTGCATGAAAGTCGGTTCAAAACGAGTTGAACTAGTGGAATTTGTGAAACGGAGTCGCGTCGAAATGGTTCACAATGAAAGCTCCCGATCCACCCCATTGGACCCAAACACATGTTTTGATGCATTTTGGGTAGTTTTATTACTGCACGAATGTCACTGTAAAATGAGCTGAACTGGTGAAATTCGTGCAAAAGTTTGTGCAACGAAATCGCATCGGAATTTTTCGCAACGAACGCAACCGATCCACCCCATTGGACCCTAAACTCGTGTTTTGGTCCATTTTGGGCTGTTTCATTACTGCACGAAAGTCGGTGCAAAATAAGCTGAACTTGTGCAATTCGTGCAAAAGTTCATGCAACGAAGTCGCGTCGAAATTTTTGGCAACGAACGCACCCAATCCACTCCATTTGACTCTAAACTTATGCTTTCTTGCGTTTTGAACCGTTTCGTTACTGCATGATAGTCGGTGCAAAACAGGCCGAACTAGTGCAATTCGTGCAAAAGTTCGTGCAACGAAGTCGCGTCGAAATTTTTCGCATTGAAAGCACCCGATCCTCCCCATTGGACCCCAAACTCGTGATTTGATGCATTTTTGGTAGTTTCATTACTGCACGAAAGTCCCTGCAAAATGAGCTGAACTGGTGAAATTCGTGCAAAAGTTTGTGCAACGAAGTCGCGTCGAAATTTTCGCAACGAACGCAACCGATCCACCCCATTGGACCCTAAACTCGTGTTTTGGTGCATTTTGGGCCGTTTCATTAATGCACGAAAGTCGCTGCAAAATGAGCTGAACTGGTGCAATTCGTGCAAAAGTTCGTGCAACGAAGTCGCGTCGAAATTTTTTGCAACGAACGCACCCAATCCACTCCATTTGACTCTAAACTTATGCTTTCTTGCGTTTTGAACCGTTTCGTTACTGCATGATAGTCGGTGCAAAACAGGCCGAACTAGTGCAATTCGTGCACAAGTTCGTGCAGCGAAGTCGCGTCGAAATTTTTCGCAATGGAAGCACCCGATCCACACCATTGGACCCCAAACTCGTGATTTGATGCATTTTGGGCCGTTTCATTACTGCACAAAGGTCACAGCAAAATGAACTGAACTCGTGCAGTTTGTGCAAAAGTTCGTGCAACAAAGTCACGTCGAAATTTTTCGCAACGAACGCACGCAATCCACTCCATTTTACTCTAAACTCATATTTTGTTGCGTTTCGGACCGTTTCGTTACTGCATGAAAGTCGGTGCAAAACAGGTCGCACTGGTGCAATTCGTGCAAAAGTTTGTGTATCGATGTCGCATCGAATTTTTTCGCAATGAACGCAACCTATCCACACCATTCGACCCTAAACTCGTGATTTGGTGCATTTTGGTCCGTTTCATTACTGCATGAAAGTCGGTTCAAAACGAGTTGAACTAGTGGAATTTGTGAAACGAGGTCGCGTCGAAATTTTTCGCAACAAACGCACCTGATCCTCCCCATTGGACCCTAAACTCATGTTTTGTTGCGTTTCGGACCGTTTCGTTACTGCATGATAGTCGGTGCAAAACGGGCCGAACTTGTGCAATTCGTGCAAAAGTTCATGCAACGAAGTTGCGTCAAAATTTTTCGCAATGAAAGCACCCGATCCACCCCATTGGAACCCAAATACATGTTTTGATGCATTTTGGGTAGTTTAATTACTGCACGAATGTCACTGCAAAATGAGCTGAACTGGTGAAATTCGTGCAAAACTTTGTGCAACGAAATCGCATCGGAATTTTTCGCAACGAACGCAACCGATCCACCACATTGGACCCTAAACTCATGTTTTGGTGCATTTTGGGCCGTTTCACTACTGCACGAAAGTCGGTGCAAAACAAGCTGAACTGGTGGAATTCATGCAAAAGTTCGTGCAGCGAAATCGCGTCGAAATTTTTCAACGAACGCACCCGATCCACTGCATTGGACCCTAAACTCGTGTTTTGTTGCGTTTCGGACCGTTTCTCTGCATGATAGTCGGTGCAAAACGGGCCGAACAAGTGCAATTCGTGCAAAAGTTCGTGCAACAAAGTCGCGTCGAAATTTTTGGCAACGAACGCACCCGATCCACACCATTGGACCATAAACTCATGTTTTAATACATTTTTCGTAGTTTCATTACTGCACGAAAGTCGCTGCAAAATGAGCTGAACTGGTGCAATTCGTGCAAAAGTTTGTGCAACGAAGTCGCGTCGGAATTATTCACAACGAACGCACCCGATCCACCCCATTGGACCCTAAACACGTGTTTTGGTGCATTTTGGGCCGTTTCATAACTGCACGAACGTCGGTGCAAAACAACTTGAACTGGTGGAATTCGTGCATAAGTTCGTGCAACGAAGTCACATCAAAATTTTTCAACGAACGCACCCGATCCACTCCATTGGACACTAAACTCATGTTTTGTTGCGTTTCGAACCATTTCGTTACTGCATGATAGTCGTTGCAAAATGGGCCGAACTAGTGTAATTCGTGCAAAAGTTCGTTCAACGATGTCGCGTCGAAATTTTTCGCAATGAACGCACCCGATCCACACCATTGGACCATAAACTCGTGTTTTGATGCATTTTTGGTAGTTTCATTACTGCACGAAAGTCCCTGCAAAATGAGCTGAACTGGTGCAATCCGTGCAAAAGTTTGTGCAACGAAGTCACGTCGGAATTATTCACAACGAACGCACCCGATCCACCCCATTGGACCCTAAACTCGTGTTTTGGTGCATTTTGGGCCGTTTCATTACTGCACGAAAGTCGGTTCAAAATGAGCTGAACTTCTGCAATTCGTGCAAAAGTTCGTGCAACGAAGTCGCGTCGAAATTGTTTGCAACGAACGCCCCCAATCCACTCCATTTGACTCTAAACTTATGCTTTCTTGCGTTTTGAACCGTTTCGTTACTGCATGATAGTCGGTGCAAAACAGGCCGAACTAGTGCAATTCGTGCACAAGTTCGTGCAGCGAAGTCGCGTCGAAATTTTTCGCAATGGAAGCACCCGATCCACACCATTGGACCCCAAACTCGTGATTTGATGCATTTTGGGCCGTTTCATTACTGCACAAAGGTCACAACAAAATGAACTGAACTCGTGCAGTTTGTGCAAAAGTTCGTGCAACAAAGTCACGTTGAAATTTTTCGCAACGAACGCACGCAATCCACTCCATTTTACTCTAAACTCATATTTTGTTGTGTTTCGGACCGTTTCGTTACTGCATGAAAGTCGGTGCAAAACAGGTCGCACTGGTGCAATTCGTGCAAAAGTTTGTGTATCGATGTCGCATCGAATTTTTTCGCAATGAACGCAACCTATCCACACCATTCGACCCTAAACTCGTGATTTGGTGCACTTTGGGCCGTTTCATTAGTGCATGAAAGTCGGTTCAAAACGAGTTGAACTAGTGGAATTTGTGAAACGAGGTCGCGTCGAAATTTTTCGCAACGAACGCACCTGATCCTCCCCATTGGACCCTAAACTCATGTTTTGTTGCGTTTCGGACCGTTTCGTTACTGCATGATAGTCGGTGCAAAACGGGCCGAACTTGTGCAATTCGTGCAAAAGTTCATGCAACGAAGTCGCGTCAAAATTTTTCGCAATGAAAGCACCCGATCCACCCCATTGGAACCCAAATACATGTTTTGATGCATTTTGGGTAGTTTAATTACTGCACGAATGTCACTGCAAAATGAGCTGAACTGGTGAAATTCGTGCAAAACTTTGTGCAACGAAATCGCATCGGAATTTTTCGCAACGAACGCAACCGATCCACCACATTGGACCCTAAACTCATGTTTTGGTGCATTTTGGGCCGTTTCACTACTGCACGAAAGTCGGTGCAAAACAAGCTGAACTGGTGGAATTCATGCAAAAGTTCGTGCAACGAAATCGCGTCGAAATTTTTCAACGAACGCACCCGATCCACTGCATTGGACCCTAAACTCGTGTTTTGTTGCGTTTCGGACCGTTTCTCTGCATGATAGTCGGTGCAAAATGGGCCGAACAAGTGCAATTCGTGCAAAAGTTCGTGCAACAAAGTCGCGTCGAAATTTTTGGCAACGAACGCACCCGATCCACACCATTGGACCATAAACTCATGTTTTATTACATTTTTCGTAGTTTCATTACTGCACGAAAGTCGCTGCAAAATGAGCTGAACTGGTGCAATTCGTGCAAAAGTTTGTGCAACGAAGTCGCGTCGGAATTATTCACAACGAACGCACCCGATCCACCCCATTGGACCCTAAACACGTGTTTTGGTGCATTTTGGGCCGTTTCATAACTGCACGAACGTCGGTGCAAAACAACTTGAACTGGTGGAATTCATGCATAAGTTCGTGCAACGAAGTCACATCAAAATTTTTCAACGAACGCACCCGATCCACTCCATTGGACACTAAACTCATGTTTTGTTGCGTTTCGAACCGTTTCGTTACTGCATGATAGTCGTTGCAAAATGGGCCGAACTAGTGTAATTCGTGCAAAAGTTCGTTCAACGATGTCGCGTCGAAATTTTTCGCAATGAACGCACCCGATCCACACCATTGGACCATAAACTCGTGTTTTGATGCATTTTTGGTAGTTTCATTACTGCACGAAAGTCCCTGCAAAATGAGCTGAACTGGTGCAATCCGTGCAAAAGTTTGTGCAACGAAGTCACGTCGGAATTATTCACAACGAACGCACCCGATCCACCCCATTGGACCCTAAACTCGTGTTTTGGTGCATTTTGGGCCGTTTCATTACTGCACGAAAGTCGGTTCAAAATGAGCTGAACTTGTGCAATTCGTGCAAAAGTTCGTGCAACGAAGTCGCGTCGAAATTGTTTGCAACGAACGCCCCCAATCCACTCCATTTGACTCTAAACTTATGCTTTGTTGCATTTCGAACCGTTTCGCTACTCCATGATAGTCGGTGCAAAACAGGCCGAACTAGTGCAATTCCTGCAAAAGTTCGTGCAACGAAGTTGCGTCGAAATTTTTCGCAATGAAAGCAACCAATCCACACCATTGGACCCCAAACTCGTGATTTGATGCATTTTGGGCCGTTTCATTACTGCACAAAGGTCACAGCAAAATGAACTGAACTCGTGCAGTTCGTGCAAAAGTTCGTGCAACAAAGTCACATCGAAATTTTTCGCAACGAACGCACGCAATCCACTCCATTTTACTCTAAACTCATATTTTGTTGCGTTTCGGACCGTTTCGTTACTGCATGAAAGTCGGTGCAAAATAGGTCGCACTGGTGCAATTTGTGCAAAAGTTTGTATAACGATGTCGCATCAAATTTTTTCGCAATGAACGCAACCCGATCCACACCATTGGACCCCAAACTCGTGATTTGGTGCATTTTGGGCCGTTTCATTATTGCATGAAAGTCGGTTCAAAACGAGTTGAACTAGTGGAATTTGTGAAACGAAGTTGCGTCGAAATGGTTCACAATGAAAGCTCCCGATCCACCCCATTGGACCCAAACACATGTTTTGATGCATTTTGGGTAGTTTTATTACTGCACGAATGTCACTGTAAAATGAGCTGAACTGGTGAAATTCGTGCAAAAGTTTGTGCAACGAAATCGCATCGGAATTTTTCGCAACGAACGCAACCGATCCACCCCATTGGACCCTAAACTCGTGTTTTGGTCCATTTTGGGCTGTTTCATTACTGCACGAAAGTCGGTGCAAAATAAGCTGAACTTGTGCAATTCGTGCAAAAGTTCATGCAACGAAGTCGCGTCGAAATTTTTTGCAACGAACGCACCCAATCCACTCCATTTGACTCTAAACTTATGCTTTCTTGCGTTTTGAACCGTTTCGTTACTGCATGATAGTCGGTGCAAAACAGGCCGAACTAGTGCAATTCGTGCAAAAGTTCGTGCAACGAAGTCGCGTCGAAATTTTTCGCATTGAAAGCACCCGATCCACCCCATTGGACCCCAAACTCGTGATTTGATGCATTTTTGGTAGTTTCATTACTGCACGAAAGTCCCTGCAAAATGAGCTGAACTGGTGAAATTCGTGCAAAAGTTTGTGCAACGAAGTCGCGTCGAAATTTTCGCAACGAACGCAACCGATCCACCCCATTGGACCCTAAACTCGTGTTTTGGTGCATTTTGGGCCGTTTCATTAATGCACGAAAGTCGCTGCAAAATGAGCTGAACTGGTGCAATTCGTGCAAAAGTTCGTGCAGTGAAGTCGCGTCGAAATTGTTTGCAACGAACGCCCCCAATCCACTCCATTTGACTCTAAACTTATGCTTTGTTGCATTTCGAACCATTTCGTTACTGCATGATAGTCGGTGCAAAACAGGCCGAACTAGTGCAATTCGTGCAAAAGTTCGTGCAGCGAAGTCGCGTCGAAATTTTTTGCAATGAAAGCAACCAATCCACACCATTGGACCCCAAACTCGTGATTTGATGCATTTTGGGCCGTTTTATTACTGCACAAAGGTCACAGCAAAATGAACTGAACTCGTGCAGTTTGTGCAAAAGTTCGTGCAACAAAGTCACGTCGAAATTTTTCGCAACGAACGCACGCAATCCACTCCATTTTACTCTAAACTCATATTTTGTTGCGTTTCGGACCGTTTCGTTACTGCATGAAAGTCGGTGCAAAACAGGTCGCACTGCTGCAATTCGTGCAAAAGTTTGTGTATCGATGTCGCATCGAATTTTTTCGCAATGAACGCAACCTATCCACACCATTGGACCCCAAACTCGTGATTTGGTGCATTTTGGGCCGTTTCATTACTGCATGAAAGTCGGTTCAAAACGAGTTGAACTAGTGGAATTTGTGAAACGAAGTCGCGTCGAAATTTTTCACAATGAAAGCACCCGATCCACCCCATTGGACCCCAAACACATGTTTTGATGCATTTTGGGTAGTTTTATTACTGCACGAATGTCACTGCAAAATGAGCTGAACTGGTGAAATTCGTGCGAAAGTTTGTGCAACGAAATCGCATCGGAATTTTTCGCAACGAACGCAACCGATCCACCCCATTGGACCCTAAACTCGTGTTTTGGTGCATTTTGGGCTGTTTCATTACTGCACGAAAGTCGGTGCAAAATAAGCTGAACTTGTGCAATTCGTGCAAAAGTTCATGCAACGAAGTCGCGTCAAAATTTTTTGCAACGAACGCACCTAATCCACTCCATTTGACTCTAAACTTATGCTTTCTTGCGTTTTGAACCGTTTCGTTACTGCATGATAGTCGGTGCAAAACAGGCCGAACTAGTGCAATTCGTGCACAAGTTCGTGCAGCGAAGTCGCGTCGAAATTTTTCGCAATGGAAGCACCCGATCCACACCATTGGACCCCAAACTCGTGATTTGATGCATTTTGGGCCGTTTCATTACTGCACAAAGGTCACAGCAAAATGAACTGAACTCGTGCAGTTTGTGCAACAAAGTCACATCAAAATTTTTCGCAACGAACGCACCCGATCCACCCCATTGGACCCCAAACACATGTTTTGATGCATTTTGGGTAGTATTATTACTCCACGAATGTCACTGCAAAATGAGCTGAACTGGTGAAATTCGTGCGAAAGTTTGTGCAACGAAATCGCATCGGAATTTTTCGCAACGAACGCAACCGATCCACCCCATTGGACCCTAAACTCGTGTTTTGTTGCGTTTCGGACCGTTTCTCTGCATGATAGTCGGTGCAAAACGGGCCGAACAAGTGCAATTCGTGCAAAAGTTCGTGCAACAAAGTCGCGTCGAAATTTTTGGCAACGAACGCACCCGATCCACACCATTGGACCATAAACTCATGTTTTAATACATTTTTCGTAGTTTCATTACTGCACGAAAGTCGCTGCAAAATGAGCTGAACTGGTGCAATTCGTGCAAAAGTTTGTGCAACGAAGTCGCGTCGGAATTATTCACAACGAACGCACCCGATCCACCCCATTGGACCCTAAACACGTGTTTTGGTGCATTTTGGGCCGTTTCATAACTGCACGAACGTCGGTGCAAAACAACTTGAACTGGTGGAATTCGTGCATAAGTTCGTGCAACGAAGTCACATCAAAATTTTTCAACGAACGCACCCGATCCACTCCATTGGACACTAAACTCATGTTTTGTTGCGTTTCGAACCGTTTCGTTACTGCATGATAGTCGTTGCAAAATGGGCCGAACTAGTGTAATTCGTGCAAAAGTTCGTTCAACGATGTCGCGTCGAAATTTTTCGCAATGAACGCACCCGATCCACACCATTGGACCATAAACTCGTGTTTTGATGCATTTTTGGTAGTTTCATTACTGCACGAAAGTCCCTGCAAAATGAGCTGAACTGGTGCAATCCGTGCAAAAGTTTGTGCAACGAAGTCACGTCGGAATTATTCACAACGAACGCACCCGATCCACCCCATTGGACCCTAAACTCGTGTTTTGGTGCATTTTGGGCCGTTTCATTACTGCACGAAAGTCGGTTCAAAATGAGCTGAACTTGTGCAATTCGTGCAAAAATTCGTGCAACGAAGTCGCGTCGAAATTGTTTGCAACGAACGCCCCCAATCCACTCCATTTGACTCTAAACTTATGCTTTGTTGCATTTCGAACCGTTTCGCTACTCCATGATAGTCGGTGCAAAACAGGCCGAACTAGTGCAATTCATGCAAAAGTTCGTGCAACGAAGTTGCGTCGAAATTTTTCGCAATGAAAGCAACCAATCCACTGATGAGGACACCAACACCAACGATACATCCACTCCGACACAAGTACCTATTGCTGGTCCTATTACTCGTGCTCGTGCGCATCAACTTAATCATCAGGTGAGTTCAAATCTAAGCTCAGGTGCATCATGTTTAGACCATGGAGACCCGTGTACTCTTGTTTTGCTTAGAAACCAAGGAGGCGGCCGAAAGGGAAACGGATTCGCGCAAGCTGGATTCGGACTGCAGAACAGTACCAACTTGTGACGGACACCACGGTCGCATATGAACTTGGATTGGGGCGTTCAAGTACTTCGTGGAAAGCTTATGAAGTCTTCTTTCAAACGGATCCGGCCTCATAGCCATATCTATTACGAGTCGGCCGCAATCGTTAAATTAATACAGAGTCCTTTTCTGCCCATGGTGCTGCGTCACCCTGTTTTGGTCCAATGGGCCGTGTATCAAGTTGAGTCCATTACGGACGCGTCCTAGGGTTGGAGTACGACCCAAACACCCCTGTGGTCGTCCTCCCACGTACTTATACCCCTTAGCCGCCGCCAAGGATGCTTGGGTTTTGTTTAGATCAAGTTTAGCCTTCGCTACTTGCTTGCAAGCGCGCGTGCTGGATCAGCCGCCCGTCTTCTTGTCTTCGGGACCCCACCATTATTGAGATTGCGTGTGAAACCTTCATTTATATCTAGTAAATTCAGTACTTGTCATACTTGTTCTTGCTAGTTCTTCGATTGCTTGCAGGACGAGTGCCCTAGTGGCCGGGTGCCGCGCTCCACAAGATCGCGACAGCCATTGGAGGGGGTGTATCGGTTGCTAAGGCGCAGCTTGGAAGGCTGTAGTCGGGCCGTGAACGTCGCCTCCATCGACCAATCGAGTTATCCACGCCTCTCATCGAAAGATCGGGAATCAAACCCTAGCGGGTCGCCATTAGTTGGTAATCAGAGCAAGGTTTATCGGTGAGAGACTTCTAATTCTTCGCTGTTTTATTTTTCCTATAGTCCAGAAAAGCCAAAAAAAAAAGTAGATTAGTTTACCTTCAGTCCTATAAACTTGTTTGAGCCTTTGCTAGCACTGCTTAGTTAGGGCTTGTTGAATTTTCGGTTGCATCGGTTGCGTCGAGTTGCTGGTCTTAGTTTTAGTCCTTTAGAGTTTCGAGTTCTTGTCACGTTCTAGTCACAACCGTGCGCTACCATACATACTCCGTGTTGGTGGAATCCGAGTCCATATTCGTGTTCAAGTCCGAGTTAGATTCTGTGTTGGTTTGTGACCGAATCGCACGCGGTGCTGTGATTCGAGTAGGGATCGATTTCCTAGTCCCAATTGGTTATTGTGCCGTGTTATAAAATTTCATTGCTTTTCGCACTTGTACTGCATATTTTGTAACGCTCCAGAAAGGCAGAAGTAGTCTCGGCTTACTCAAACCACAACTTTTCACGAATACATATAGCCTCGGCTTACTCCAGAGAGAGAGAGAGAGAGAGAGAGAAAAGTTTGTGTGCTGTGTGGCTCTTTTGAAGTCTTTTAGGTTATATAATCAGTTTTGAGGATCCCCTGAAAAAAAAGAAAAAAAAAGAGAAAAAAAAGAAGGAAAAAAAAAGAAAGGAAAAAAAAAAGAAAAAAAGAGAAAAAAAAGAAGGAAAAAAAAAGAAAGGAAAAAAAAAGAAAAAAAAAAGAAGAAGAAGAAAAAGAGGGGAAGAAAAAGGGGTTGTTCTTTGTGCATCTTTTTTGTTCTTCGGTGGTGTCTCGTGACTTCATTTGTGTCCAGGCTCGCGTCTCTAGCACGGTCTAGGCTAGGACCAGCATAGTAACGCCGTTGAACGATTTTTCAGCTTGCTTTTGTAACTAACGTGGTGCTAGTTCATCCTTGCTTCAGCCCACCTATAGCTCCACATATCCGACTACAGCTTGACAGGTCCTGTTGTTGCGGCACCGATACACTTCATCCCACGGTTGCAGACTTGTTGGTTGCCGTCCCCTCCTGTTGAGCAAGGTAAGAATTGGTAAGAGCTTGTGTAACAGGTTGAGTGTGAGCGCCTTGCAGTAGCTACATCCCATTAGTTGTAGGATCTTATTTCTTCACCTATTTTCGTGTTTCCTTTGTTCATCTAACCATGACAGGATCAGAGGGTGATGGGAGTTTAGGTCACTCTCCTCGTACAAAGGGAATCATACAACATTTTGAAAATAAGATGAGAAGGCATGTAGATGGGCTTGCTGAAGATATGCTGGTGTCAAATGATAAGATTGGGCAGTTGGAGGCCACGCAGCTTGCCACCAACACCAAGCTTACAAGGCTGGAGACGTCGGTCGCTCATATTGACCAAAGCCTTGCTGCTCTTTTGAGGCGTTTTGATGAGATGCATGCCAGAACTGCAAATGGGTATGAGGGAGAAAACAAGAAGGATGAGCGTGTCGAGGATAATTGGGATGATTATGTCGCTGATACTGAACTAGATGACCAAGATGCTCCTAGTCGCCGACGACTGCGAACTAATCGGAGAGGTATGGGTGGACATCGACGACGTGAGGTACATAATAATGATGATGCTTTCAGTAAAATAAAATTTAAGATACCTTCTTTCGATGGAAAATACGATCCTGATGCATACATTACTTGGGAAATTGCTGTTGATCAAAAGTTTGCATGTCATGAATTTCCAGAGAATATACGTGTTAGGGCTGCTACTAGTGAATTTACTGATTTTGCCTCTGTTTGGTGGATAGAACATGCTAAGAAAAATCCTAATAATATTCCACAAACCTGGGATGCCTTGAAACGGGTCATGCGGGCTAGATTTGTTCCTTCTTACTATGCGCGTGATCTGTTACATAGATTGCAACAATTGAGACAGGGTAATAAAAGTGTAGAAGAATACTATCAGGAATTACAAATGGGTGTGTTGCGTTGTAATTTAGTGGAGGATGAGGAACCTGCTATGGCTAGATTTTTAGGAGGTTTGAATCGAGAAATTCAGGACATTCTTGCTTATAAAGATTATACTAACGTAACCCGTTTGTTCCATCTTGCTTGTAAAGCTGAAAGGGAAGTGCTGGGACGACGTGCTAGTACAAGAACTAATATTTCTGCAGGAAAACCTTCATCATGGCAGCCGCGCACATCTACCTCATTGACCGGACGAGCTCCTGCACCTTCTACATTCCCGAGTCGGTCGACAATACCCGCTCCATCCAACGATAAGACACGTGCTCCCCCGACAAATTCAGCAACCACGACTGTCCAGAAACCAGCCACGAGTGCATCTTCGGTTGCCTCCACGGGAAGGACAAGAGATATTCAGTGCCATCGATGCAAGGGCTTTGGCCACGTGCAACGTGACTGCCCTAACAAGCGCGTTTTGGTGGTCAAAGGAGATGGTGGGTATTCCTCTGCTAGTGATTTTGATGAAGATACACTTGCTTTGCTTGCTGCTGACCATGCAGGTACTAAGGAACAACCAGAAGAGCAGATTGGTGCAGAGGATGCAGATCATTATGAGAGCCTCATTGTGCAGCGTGTACTTAGTGCACAAATGGAAAAGGCGGAGCAAAATCAACGGCATACACTATTCCAAACAAAGTGTGTTATTAAAGAGCGTTCATGCCGTTTGATAATTGATGGAGGTAGCTGCAACAACTTGGCTAGCAGCGATATGGTCGAGAAGCTTGCACTTACAACAAAACCGCACCCACATCTATATCACATTCGGTGGCTCAACAATAGTGGTAAGGTCAAGGTAACGAGATTGGTACGAATTAATTTCGCTATTGGTTCATATCATGATGTTGTTGAATGCGATGTTGTGCCTATGGAAGCTTGTCATATTCTGCTAGGTAGACCATGGCAATTTGATACCGATAGCATGCATCATGGTAGATCAAATCAATATTCTCTTATACATCATGATAAGAAAATCGTTTTGCTTCCTATGTCACCTGAATCTATTGTGCGTGATGATGTTGCTAAAGCTAAGAGAACTAAAGCTGATATCGATAAGAATGCCAAATCTGTTAGTAGCAGGGAAGATGAGATAAGATTGAAAGGACATTGCTTGCTTGCTACTAAGTCTGATATTAATGAATTGATTGCTTCCACTTCTGTTGCCTATGCTTTGGTGTGCAAGAATGCTTTGATTTCAGTTCACGATATGCAACATTCTTTGCCCCCGGCTGTTGCTAACCTTTTGCAGGAGTATTCTGATGTGTTTCCAAGTGAGATACCAGCGGGGCTGCCACCAATACGAGGGATTGAGCACCAAATTGACCTTATTCCTGGTGCATCATTGCCAAACCGTGCGCCATACAGGACAAATCCGGAAGAAACTAAGGAAATTCAGCGACAAGTGCAAGAACTACTCGACAAAGGTTATGTGCGTGAGTCTCTTAGTCCTTGTGCTGTTCCAGTTATTTTAGTGCCTAAAAAGGATGGAACATGGCGTATGTGTGTTGATTGTAGGGCTATTAATAATATTACAATTCGATATCGACACCCTATCCCTCGTTTGGATGATATGCTTGATGAATTGAGTGGTGCTATTGTGTTTTCCAAAGTTGATTTGCGTAGTGGGTACCACCAGATTCGTATGAAATTGGGAGATGAATGGAAAACTGCTTTCAAAACTAAGTTCGGGTTATATGAGTGGTTGGTCATGCCTTTTGGGTTAACTAATGCACCGAGTACTTTCATGAGATTAATGAATGAGGTTCTGCGTGCTTTCATTGGGAAATTTGTTGTTGTCTACTTTGATGATATATTGATTTACAGCAAATCTTTCGATGAACATCTTGATCACTTACGTGCTGTTTTTAATGCTTTACGAGATGCACGTTTATTTGGTAACCTTGAGAAGTGCACCTTTTGCACCGATCGAGTGTCTTTTCTTGGCTATGTCGTGACTCCACAGTGAATCGAGGTTGATCAAGCCAAGGTGGAAGCTATACATGGATGGCCTATACCGAAGACTATCACGCAAGTGCGGAGTTTCCTAGGACTTGCTGGTTTCTATCGTCGTTTTGTGAAGGACTTCAGCACCATTGCCGCGCCTTTGAATGAGCTTACAAAGAAGGGAGTGCCTTTTAGTTGGGGTAAAACACAAGAGAACTCCTTCAACACGCTGAAAGATAAGTTGACACATGCACCTCTCCTCCAACTCCCTGATTTTAATAAAACCTTTGAGCTTGAATGTGATGCTAGTGGCATTGGTTTGGGTGGTGTTTTGTTACAAGAAGGCAAACCTATTGCTTATTTCAGTGAAAAATTGAGCGGGCCTGTTCTGAATTATTCTACTTATGATAAGGAATTGTATGCTCTTGTTCGCACATTAGAAACATGGCAGCATTATCTATGGCCCAAAGAGTTTGTTATTCATTCAGATCATGAATCTTTAAAACATATTCGTAGTCAAGGAAAATTGAACCGTAGACATGCTAAGTGGGTTGAATTTATTGAATCTTTTCCTTATATTATTAAGCACAAGAAAGGGAAAGAGAATATAATTGCTGATGCATTGTCTAGGAGATACACCTTGTTGAACCAACTTGATTACAAAATATTTGGATTGGAAACGATTAAAGATCAATATGTTAATGATGCTGATTTTAAAGATGTGTTGCTGCATTGTAAAGAGGGCAAGGGATGGAACAAATTCATCGTTAGTGATGGGTTTGTCTTTAGAGCTAACAAGCTATGCATTCCAGCTAGCTCCGTTCGCTTGTTATTGTTGCAGGAAGCGCATCGAGGTGGCTTAATGGGGCATTTTGGAGCAAAGAAAACGGAAGATATACTTGCTGGTCATTTCTTTTGGCCAAAGATGAGAAGAGATGTGGAGAGATTTGTTGCTCGCTGCACGACATGTCAAAAGGCTAAATCACGATTGAATCCACATGGTTTGTATTTGCCTCTACCTGTTCCTAGTGCTCCTTGGGAAGATATTTCTATGGATTTTGTGTTAGAATTGCCTAGGACTAGGAAGGGACGTGATAGTGTGTTTGTGGTTGTTGATAGATTTTCTAAGATGGCCCATTTCATACCATGTCATAAAACTGATGATGCTTCTCACATTGCTGATTTGTTCTTTCGGGAAATTGTTCGTTTGCATGGTGTGCCCAACACAATTGTTTCTGATCGTGATGCTAAATTTCTTAGTTATTTTTGGAAGACTTTATGGGCTAAATTGGGAACTAAATTGTTGTTTTCTACTACATGTCATCCGCAAACTGATGGTCAAACTGAAGTGGTTAATAGGACTTTGTCTACTATGTTAAGGGCTGTTTTAAAGAAGAATATTAAGATGTGGGAAGATTGTTTGCCTCATATTGAATTCGCTTATAATCGATCGCTGCATTCTACTACAAAGATGTGCCCATTTCAGATTGTATATGGTTTCTTGCCTCGTGCTCCTATTGATTTAATGCCTTTGCCATTTTCTGAAAAAACGAATTTTGATGCTACTAAGCGTGCCGAATTGATGTTAAAACTGCATGAAACAACTAAAGAAAACATAGAGCGCATGAATGCTAAATACAAATTGCTGGTGATAAAGGTAGGAAGGAACTAAAGTTTGAACCTGGAGATTTAGTTTGGCTGCATTTGAGAAAGGAAAGGTTTCCTGAATTGAGAAAATCTAAATTGCTACCTCGAGCTGATGGACCATTTAAAGTGCTAGAGAAAGTCAATGATAATGCATATAAGCTCGATCTGCCTGCGGATTTTGGGGTTAGTCCCACATTTAACATTGCAGATTTGAAGCCATATTTGGGAGAGGAAGATGAGCTTGAGTCGAGGACAACTCAAATGCAAGAAGGGGAGGATGATGAGGACACCAACACCAACGATACATCCACTCCGACACAAGTACCTATTGCTGGTCCTATTACTCGTGCTCGTGCGCATCAACTTAATCATCAGGTGAGTTCAAATCTAAGCTCAGGTGCATCATGTTTAGACCATGGAGACCCGTGTACTCTTGTTTTGCTTAGGAACCAAGGAGGCGGCCGAAAGGGAAACGGATTCGCGCAAGCTGGATTCGGACTGCAGAACAGTACCAACTTGTGACGGACACCACGGTCGCATATGAACTCGGATTGGGGCGTTCAAGTACTTCGTAGAAAGCTTATGAAGTCTTCTTTCAAACGGATCCGGCCTCATAGCCATATCTATTACGAGTCGGCCGCAATCGTTAAATTAATACAGAGTCCTTTTCTGCCCATGGTGCTGCGTCACCCTGTTTTGGTCCAATGGGCCGTGTATCAAGTTGAGTCCATTACGGACGCGTCCTAGGGTTGGAGTACGACCCCAACACCCCTGTGGTCGTCCTCCCACGTACTTATACCCCTTAGCCGCCGCCAAGGATGCTTGGGTTTTGTTTAGATCAAGTTTAGCCTTCGCTACTTGCTTGCAAGCGCGCGTGCTGGATCAGCCGCCCGTCTTCTTGTCTTCGGAACCCCACCATTATTGAGATTGCGTGTGAAACCTTCATTTATATCTAGTAAATTCAGTACTTGTCATACTTGTTCTTGCTAGTTCTTCGATTGCTTGCAGGACGAGTGCCCTAGTGGCCGGGTGCCGCGCTCCACAAGATCGCGACAGCCATTGGAGGGGGTGTATCGGTTGCTAAGGCGCAGCTTGGAAGGCTGTAGTCGGGCCGTGAACGTCGCCTCCATCGACCAATCGAGTTATCCACGCCTCTCATCGAAAGATCGGGAATCAAACCCTAGCGGGTCGCCATTATCCACACCATTGGACCCCAAACTCGTGATTTGATGCATTTTGGGCCGTTTCATTACTGCACAAAGGTCACAGCAAAATGAACTGAACTCGTGCAGTTCGTGCAACAAAGTCACATCGAAATTTTTCGCAACGAACGCACGCAATCCACTCCATTTTACTCTAAACTCATATTTTGTTGCGTTTCGGACCGTTTCGTTACTGCATGAAAGTCGGTGCAAAATAGGTCGCACTGGTGCAATTCGTGCAAAAGTTTGTATAACGATGTCGCATCGAATTTTTTCGCAATGAACGCAACCCGATCCACACCATTGGACCCCAAACTCGTGATTTGGTGCATTTTGGGCCGTTTCATTATTGCATGAAAGTCGGTTCAAAACGAGTTGAACTAGTGGAATTTGTGAAACGAAGTCGCGTCGAAATGTTTCACAATGAAAGCTTCCGATCCACCCCATTGGACCCAAACACATGTTTTGATGCATTTTGGGTAGTTTTATTACTGCACGAATGTCACTGTAAAATGAGCTGAACTGGTGAAATTCGTGCAAAAGTTTGTGCAACGAAATCGCATCGGAATTTTTCGCAACGAACGCAACCGATCCACCCCATTGGACCCTAAACTCGTGTTTTGGTCCATTTTGGGCTGTTTCATTACTGCACGAAAGTCGGTGCAAAATAAGCTGAACTTGTGCAATTCGTGCAAAAGTTCATGCAACGAAGTCGCGTCGAAATTTTTTGCAACGAACGCACCCAATCCACTCCATTTGACTCTAAACTTATGCTTTGTTGCATTTCGAACCGTTTCGCTACTCCATGATAGTCGGTGCAAAACAGGCCGAACTAGTGCAATTCATGCAAAAGTTCGTGCAGCGAAGTCGCGTCGAAATTTTTCGCAATGGAAGCAACCAATCCACACCATTGGACCCCAAACTCGTGATTTGATGCATTTTGGGCCGTTTCATTACTGCACAAAGGTCACAGCAAAATGAACTGAACTCGTGCAGTTTGTGCAAAAGTTCGTGCAACAAAGTCACGTTGAAATTTTTCGCAACGAACGCACGCAATCCACTCCATTTTACTCTAAACTCATATTTTGTTGTGTTTCGGACCGTTTCGTTACTGCATGAAAGTCGGTGCAAAACAGGTCGCACTGGTGCAATTCGTGCAAAAGTTTGTGTATCGATGTCGCATCGAATTTTTTCGCAATGAACGCAACCTATCCACACCATTCGACCCTAAACTCGTGATTTGGTGCACTTTGGGCCGTTTCATTACTGCATGAAAGTCGGTTCAAAACGAGTTGAACTAGTGGAATTTGTGAAACGAGGTCGCGTCGAAATTTTTCGCAACGAACGCACCTGATCCTCCCCATTGGACCCTAAACTCATGTTTTGTTGCGTTTCGGACCGTTTCGTTACTGCATGATAGTCGGTGCAAAACGGGCCGAACTTGTGCAATTCGTGCAAAAGTTCATGCAACGAAGTCGCGTCAAAATTTTTCGCAATGAAAGCACCCGATCCACCCCATTGGAACCCAAATACATGTTTTGATGCATTTTGGGTAGTTTAATTACTGCACGAATGTCACTGCAAAATGAGCTGAACTGGTGAAATTCGTGCAAAACTTTGTGCAACGAAATCGCATCGGAATTTTTCGCAACGAACGCAACCGATCCACCACATTGGACCCTAAACTCATATTTTGGTGCATTTTGGGCCGTTTCACTACTGCACGAAAGTCGGTGCAAAACAAGCTGAACTGGTGGAATTCATGCAAAAGTTCGTGCAGCGAAATCGCGTCGAAATTTTTCAACGAACGCACCCGATCCACTGCATTGGACCCTAAACTCGTGTTTTGTTGCGTTTCGGACCGTTTCTCTGCATGATAGTCGGTGCAAAACGGGCCGAACAAGTGCAATTCGTGCAAAAGTTCGTGCAACAAAGTCGCGTCGAAATTTTTGGCAACGAACGCACCCGATCCACACCATTGGACCATAAACTCATGTTTTAATACATTTTTCGTAGTTTCATTACTGCACGAAAGTCGCTGCAAAATGAGCTGAACTGGTGCAATTCGTGCAAAAGTTTGTGCAACGAAGTCGCGTCGGAATTATTCACAACGAACGCACCCGATCCACCCCATTGGACCCTAAACACGTGTTTTGGTGCATTTTGGGCCGTTTCATAACTGCACGAACGTCGGTGCAAAACAACTTGAACTGGTGGAATTCGTGCATAAGTTCGTGCAACGAAGTCACATCAAAATTTTTCAACGAACGCACCCGATCCACTCCATTGGACACTAAACTCATGTTTTGTTGCGTTTCGAACCGTTTCGTTACTGCATGATAGTCGTTGCAAAATGGGCCGAACTAGTGTAATTCGTGCAAAAGTTCGTTCAACGATGTCGCGTCGAAATTTTTCGCAATGAACGCACCCGATCCACACCATTGGACCATAAACTCGTGTTTTGATGCATTTTTGGTAGTTTCATTACTGCACGAAAGTCCCTGCAAAATGAGCTGAACTGGTGCAATCCGTGCAAAAGTTTGTGCAACGAAGTCACGTCGGAATTATTCACAACGAACGCACCCGATCCACCCCATTGGACCCTAAACTCGTG
The DNA here is from genome assembly GCA_032594955.1 of Panicum miliaceum. NCBI lineage: Eukaryota > Viridiplantae > Streptophyta > Magnoliopsida > Poales > Poaceae > Panicum > Panicum miliaceum. Next base: position 21,186,756 of record CM064068.1, read on the forward strand.
TTTTGGTGCATTTTGGGCCGTTTCATTACTGCACGAAAGTCGGTTCAAAATGAGCTGAACTTGTGCAATTCGTGCAAAAGTTCGTGCAACGAAGTCGCGTCGAAATTGTTTGCAACGAACGCCCCCAATCCACTCCATTTGACTCTAAACTTATGCTTTCTTGCGTTTTGAACCGTTTCGTTACTGCATGATAGTCGGTGCAAAACAGGCCGAACTAGTGCAATTCGTGCACAAGTTCGTGCAGCGAAGTCGCGTCGAAATTTTTCGCAATGGAAGCACCCGATCCACACCATTGGACCCCCAAACTCGTGATTTGATGCATTTTGGGCCGTTTCATTACTGCACAAAGGTCACAACAAAATGAACTGAACTCGTGCAGTTTGTGCAAAAGTTCGTGCAACAAAGTCACGTTGAAATTTTTCGCAACGAACGCACGCAATCCACTCCATTTTACTCTAAACTCATATTTTGTTGTGTTTCGGACCGTTTCGTTACTGCATGAAAGTCGGTGCAAAACAGGTCGCACTGGTGCAATTCGTGCAAAAGTTTGTGTATCGATGTCGCATCGAATTTTTTCGCAATGAACGCAACCTATCCACACCATTCGACCCTAAACTCGTGATTTGGTGCACTTTGGGCCGTTTCATTAGTGCATGAAAGTCGGTTCAAAACGAGTTGAACTAGTGGAATTTGTGAAACGAGGTCGCGTCGAAATTTTTCGCAACGAACGCACCTGATCCTCCCCATTGGACCCTAAACTCATGTTTTGTTGCGTTTCGGACCGTTTCGTTACTGCATGATAGTCGGTGCAAAACGGGCCGAACTTGTGCAATTCGTGCAAAAGTTCATGCAACGAAGTCGCGTCAAAATTTTTCGCAATGAAAGCACCCGATCCACCCCATTGGAACCCAAATACATGTTTTGATGCATTTTGGGTAGTTTAATTACTGCACGAATGTCACTGCAAAATGAGCTGAACTGGTGAAATTCGTGCAAAACTTTGTGCAACGAAATCGCATCGGAATTTTTCGCAACGAACGCAACCGATCCACCACATTGGACCCTAAACTCATATTTTGGTGCATTTTGGGCCGTTTCACTACTGCACGAAAGTCGGTGCAAAACAAGCTGAACTGGTGGAATTCATGCAAAAGTTCGTGCAGCGAAATCGCGTCGAAATTTTTCAACGAACGCACCCGATCCACTGCATTGGACCCTAAACTCGTGTTTTGTTGCGTTTCGGACCGTTTCTCTGCATGATAGTCGGTGCAAAACGGGCCGAACAAGTGCAATTCGTGCAAAAGTTCGTGCAACAAAGTCGCGTCGAAATTTTTGGCAACGAACGCACCCGATCCACACCATTGGACCATAAACTCATGTTTTAATACATTTTTCGTAGTTTCATTACTGCACGAAAGTCGCTGCAAAATGAGCTGAACTGGTGCAATTCGTGCAAAAGTTTGTGCAACGAAGTCGCGTCGGAATTATTCACAACGAACGCACCCGATCCACCCCATTGGACCCTAAACACGTGTTTTGGTGCATTTTGGGCCGTTTCATAACTGCACGAACGTCGGTGCAAAACAACTTGAACTGGTGGAATTCGTGCATAAGTTCGTGCAACGAAGTCACATCAAAATTTTTCAACGAACGCACCCGATCCACTCCATTGGACACTAAACTCATGTTTTGTTGCGTTTCGAACCGTTTCGTTACTGCATGATAGTCGTTGCAAAATGGGCCGAACTAGTGTAATTCGTGCAAAAGTTCGTTCAACGATGTCGCGTCGAAATTTTTCGCAATGAACGCACCCGATCCACACCATTGGACCATAAACTCGTGTTTTGATGCATTTTTGGTAGTTTCATTACTGCACGAAAGTCCCTGCAAAATGAGCTGAACTGGTGCAATCCGTGCAAAAGTTTGTGCAACGAAGTCACGTCGGAATTATTCACAACGAACGCACCCGATCCACCCCATTGGACCCTAAACTCGTGTTTTGGTGCATTTTGGGCCGTTTCATTACTGCACGAAAGTCGGTTCAAAATGAGCTGAACTTGTGCAATTCGTGCAAAAGTTCGTGCAACGAAGTCGCGTCGAAATTGTTTGCAACGAACGCCCCCAATCCACTCCATTTGACTCTAAACTTATGCTTTGTTGCATTTCGAACCGTTTCGCTACTCCATGATAGTCGGTGCAAAACAGGCCGAACTAGTGCAATTCATGCAAAAGTTCGTGCAACGAAGTTGCGTCGAAATTTTTCGCAATGAAAGCAACCAATCCACACCATTGGACCCCAAACTCGTGATTTGGTGCATTTTGGGCCGTTTCATTATTGCATGAAAGTCGGTTCAAAACGAGTTGAACTAGTGGAATTTGTGAAACGAAGTGGCGTCGAAATGTTTCACAATGAAAGCTTCCGATCCACCCCATTGGACCCAAACACATGTTTTGATGCATTTTGGGTAGTTTTATTACTGCACGAATGTCACTGTAAAATGAGCTGAACTGGTGAAATTCGTGCAAAAGTTTGTGCAACGAAATCGCATCGGAATTTTTCGCAACGAACGCAACCGATCCACCCCATTGGACCCTAAACTCGTGTTTTGGTCCATTTTGGGCTGTTTCATTACTGCACGAAAGTCGGTGCAAAATAAGCTGAACTTGTGCAATTCGTGCAAAAGTTCATGCAACGAAGTCGCGTCGAAATTTTTTGCAACGAACGCACCCAATCCACTCCATTTGACTCTAAACTTATGCTTTGTTGCATTTCGAACCGTTTCGCTACTCCATGATAGTCGGTGCAAAACAGGCCGAACTAGTGCAATTCATGCAAAAGTTCGTGCAGCGAAGTCGCGTCGAAATTTTTCGCAATGGAAGCAACCAATCCACACCATTGGACCCCAAACTCGTGATTTGATGCATTTTGGGCCGTTTCATTACTGCACAAAGGTCACAGCAAAATGAACTGAACTCGTGCAGTTTGTGCAAAAGTTCGTGCAACAAAGTCACGTTGAAATTTTTCGCAACGAACGCACGCAATCCACTCCATTTTACTCTAAACTCATATTTTGTTGTGTTTCGGACCGTTTCGTTACTGCATGAAAGTCGGTGCAAAACAGGTCGCACTGGTGCAATTCGTGCAAAAGTTTGTGTATCGATGTCGCATCGAATTTTTTCGCAATGAACGCAACCTATCCACACCATTCGACCCTAAACTCGTGATTTGGTGCACTTTGGGCCGTTTCATTACTGCATGAAAGTCGGTTCAAAACGAGTTGAACTAGTGGAATTTGTGAAACGAGGTCGCGTCGAAATTTTTCGCAACGAACGCACCTGATCCTCCCCATTGGACCCTAAACTCATGTTTTGTTGCGTTTCGGACCGTTTCGTTACTGCATGATAGTCGGTGCAAAACGGGCCGAACTTGTGCAATTCGTGCAAAAGTTCATGCAACGAAGTCGCGTCAAAATTTTTCGCAATGAAAGCACCCGATCCACCCCATTGGAACCCAAATACATGTTTTGATGCATTTTGGGTAGTTTAATTACTGCACGAATGTCACTGCAAAATGAGCTGAACTGGTGAAATTCGTGCAAAACTTTGTGCAACGAAATCGCATCGGAATTTTTCGCAACGAACGCAACCGATCCACCACATTGGACCCTAAACTCATATTTTGGTGCATTTTGGGCCGTTTCACTACTGCACGAAAGTCGGTGCAAAACAAGCTGAACTGGTGGAATTCATGCAAAAGTTCGTGCAGCGAAATCGCGTCGAAATTTTTCAACGAACGCACCCGATCCACTGCATTGGACCCTAAACTCGTGTTTTGTTGCGTTTCGGACCGTTTCTCTGCATGATAGTCGGTGCAAAACGGGCCGAACAAGTGCAATTCGTGCAAAAGTTCGTGCAACAAAGTCGCGTCGAAATTTTTGGCAACGAACGCACCCGATCCACACCATTGGACCATAAACTCATGTTTTAATACATTTTTCGTAGTTTCATTACTGCACGAAAGTCGCTGCAAAATGAGCTGAACTGGTGCAATTCGTGCAAAAGTTTGTGCAACGAAGTCGCGTCGGAATTATTCACAACGAACGCACCCGATCCACCCCATTGGACCCTAAACACGTGTTTTGGTGCATTTTGGGCCGTTTCATAACTGCACGAACGTCGGTGCAAAACAACTTGAACTGGTGGAATTCGTGCATAAGTTCGTGCAACGAAGTCACATCAAAATTTTTCAACGAACGCACCCGATCCACTCCATTGGACACTAAACTCATGTTTTGTTGCGTTTCGAACCGTTTCGTTACTGCATGATAGTCGTTGCAAAATGGGCCGAACTAGTGTAATTCGTGCAAAAGTTCGTTCAACGATGTCGCGTCGAAATTTTTCGCAATGAACGCACCCGATCCACACCATTGGACCATAAACTCGTGTTTTGATGCATTTTTGGTAGTTTCATTACTGCACGAAAGTCCCTGCAAAATGAGCTGAACTGGTGCAATCCGTGCAAAAGTTTGTGCAACGAAGTCACGTCGGAATTATTCACAACGAACGCACCCGATCCACCCCATTGGACCCTAAACTCGTGTTTTGGTGCATTTTGGGCCGTTTCATTACTGCACGAAAGTCGGTTCAAAATGAGCTGAACTTGTGCAATTCGTGCAAAAGTTCGTGCAACGAAGTCGCGTCGAAATTGTTTGCAACGAACGCCCCCAATCCACTCCATTTGACTCTAAACTTATGCTTTGTTGCATTTCGAACCGTTTCGCTACTCCATGATAGTCGGTGCAAAACAGGCCGAACTAGTGCAATTCATGCAAAAGTTCGTGCAACGAAGTTGCGTCGAAATTTTTCGCAATGAAAGCAACCAATCCACACCATTGGACCCCAAACTCGTGATTTGATGCATTTTGGGCCGTTTCATTACTGCACAAAGGTCACAGCAAAATGAACTGAACTCGTGCAGTTCGTGCAAAAGTTCGTGCAACAAAGTCACATCGAAATTTTTCGCAACGAACGCACGCAATCCACTCCATTTTACTCTAAACTCATATTTTGTTGCGTTTCGGACCGTTTCGTTACTGCATGAAAGTCGGTGCAAAATAGGTCGCACTGGTGCAATTTGTGCAAAAGTTTGTATAACGATGTCGCATCGAATTATTTCGCAATGAACGCAACCCGATCCACTCCATTGGACCCCAAACTCGTGATTTGGTGCATTTTGGGCCGTTTCATTACTGCATGAAAGTCGGTTCAAAACGAGTTGAACTAGTGGAATTTGTGAAACGAAGTCGCGTCGAAATTTTTCACAATGAAAGCTCCCGATCCACCCCATTGGACCCAAACACATGTTTTGATGCATTTTGGGTAGTTTTATTACTGCACGAATGTCACTGTAAAATGAGCTGAACTGGTGAAATTCGTGCAAAAGTTTGTGCAACGAAATCGCATCGGAATTTTTCGCAACGAACGCAACCGATCCACCCCATTGGACCCTAAACTCGTGTTTTGGTCCATTTTGGGCTGTTTCATTACTGCACGAAAGTCGGTGCAAAATAAGCTGAACTTGTGCAATTCTTGCAAAAGTTCATGCAACGAAGTCGCGTCGAAATTTTTTGCAACAAACGCACCCAATCCACTCCATTTGACTCTAAACTTATGCTTTCTTGCGTTTTGAACCGTTTCGTTACTGCATGATAGTCGGTGTAAAACAGGCCGAACTAGTGCAATTCGTGCAAAAGTTCGTGCAACGAAGTCGCGTCGAAATTTTTCGCAATAAAAGCACCCGATCCACCCCATTGGACCCCAAACTCGTGATTTGATGCATTTTGGGCCGTTTCATTACTGCACGAATGTCACTGCAAAATGAGCTGAACTGGTGAAATTCGTGCAAAAGTTTGTGCAACGAAATCGCATCGGAATTTTTCGCAACGAACGCAACCGATCCACCCCATTGGACCCTAAACTCGTGTTTTGGTGCATTTTGGGCCGTTTCATTAATGCACGAAAGTCGCTGCAAAATGAGCTGAACTGGTGCAATTCGTGCAAAAGTTCGTGCAGTGAAGTCGCGTCGAAATTGTTTGCAACGAACGCCCCCAATCCACTCCATTTGACTCTAAACTTATGCTTTGTTGCATTTCGAACCGTTTCTAATGGCGACCCGCTAGGGTTTGATTCCCGATCTTTCGATGAGAGGCGTGGATAACTCGATTGGTCGATGGAGGCGACGTTCACGGCCCGACTACAGCCTTCCAAGCTGCGCCTTAGCAACCGATACACCCCCTCCAATGGCTGTCGCGATCTTGTGGAGCGCGGCACCCGGCCACTAGGGCACTCGTCCTGCAAGCAATCGAAGAACTAGCAAGAACAAGTATGACAAGTACTGAATTTACTAGATATAAATGAAGGTTTCACACGCAATCTCAATAATGGTGGGGTTCCGAAGACAAGAAGACGGGCGGCTGATCCAGCACGCACGCTTGCAAGCAAGTAGCGAAGGCTAAACTTGATCTAAACAAAACCCAAGCATCCTTGGCGGCGGCTAAGGGGTATAAGTACGTTGGAGGACGACCCCAATCGTACTCCAACGTACTTATACCCCTTAGCCGCCGCCAAGGATGCTTGGGTTTTGTTTAGATCAAGTTTAGCCTTCGCTACTTGCTTGCAAGCGCGCGTGCTGGATCAGCCGCCCGTCTTCTTGTCTTCGGAACCCCACCATTATTGAGATTGCGTGTGAAACCTTCATTTATATCTAGTAAATTCAGTACTTGTCATACTTGTTCTTGCTAGTTCTTCGATTGCTTGCAGGACGAGTGCCCTAGTGGCCGGGTGCCGCGCTCCACAAGATCGCGACAGCCATTGGAGGGTGTGTATCGGTTGCTAAGGCGCAGCTTGGAAGGCTGTAGTCGGGCCGTGAACGTCGCCTCCATCGACCAATCGAGTTATCCACGCCTCTCATCGAAAGATCGGGAATCAAACCCTAGCGGGTCGCCATCAGTTGGTAATCAGAGCAAGGTTTATCGGTGAGAGACTTCTAATTCTTCGCTGTTTTATTTTTCCTATAGTCCAGAAAAGCCAAAAAAAATAGTAGATTAGTTTACCTTCAGTCCTATAAACTCGTTTGAGCCTTTGCTAGCACTGCTTAGTTAGGGCTTGTTGAATTTTCGGTTGCATCGGTTGCGTCGAGTTGCTGGTCTTAGTTTTAGTCCTTTAGAGTTTCGAGTTCTTGTCACGTTCTAGTCACAACCGTGCGCTACCATACATACTCCGTGTTGGTGGAATCCGAGTCCATATTCGTGTTCAAGTCCGAGTTAGATTCTGTGTTGGTTTGTGACCGAATCGCACGCGGTGCTGTGATTCGAGTAGGGATCGATTTCCTAGTCCCAATTGGTTATTGTGCCGTGTTATAAAATTCCATTGCTTTTCGCACTTGTACTGCATATTTTGTAACGCTCCAGAAAGGCAGAAGTAGTCTCGGCTTACTCAAACCACAACTTTTCACGAATACATATAGCCTCGGCTTACTCCAGAGAGAGAGAGAGAGAGAGAGAAGTTTGTGTGCTGTGTGGCTCTTTTGAAGTCTTTTAGGTTATATAATCAGTTTTGAGGATCCCCTGAAAAAAAAAAGAAAAAAAGAGAAAAAAAAAGAAGGAAAAAAAAAGAAAGGAAAAAAAAAGAAAAAAAAAAGAAGAAGAAAAAGAGGGGAAGAAAAAGGGGCTGTTCTTTGTGCATCTTTTTTGTTCTTCGGTGGTGTCTCGTGACTTCATTTGTGTCCAGGCTCGCGTCTCTAGCACGGTCTAGGCTAGGACCAGCATAGTACCGCCGTTGAACGATTTTTCAGCTTGCTTTTGTAACTAACGTGGTGCTAGTTCATCCTTGCTTCAGCCCACCTATAGCTCCACATATCCGACTACAGCTTGACAGGTCCTGTTGTTGCGGCACCGATACACTTCATCCCACGGTTGCAGACTTGTTGGTTGCCGTCCCCTCCTGTTGAGCAAGGTAAGAATTGGTAAGAGCTTGTGTAACAGGTTGAGTGTGAGCGCCTTGCAGTAGCTACATCCCATTAGTTGTAGGATCTTATTTCTTCACCTATTTTCGTGTTTCCTTTGTTCATCTAACCATGACAGGATCAGAGGGTGATGGGAGTTTAGGTCACTCTCCTCGTACAAAGGGAATCATACAACATTTTGAAAATAAGATGAGGAGGCATGTAGATGGGCTTGCTGAAGATATGCTGGTGTCAAATGATAAGATTGGGCAGTTGGAGGCCAAGCAGCTTGCCACCAACACCAAGCTTACAAGGCTGGAGACGTCGGTCGCTCATATTGACCAAAGCCTTGCTGCTCTTTTGAGGCGTTTTGATGAGATGCATGCCAGAACTGCAAATGGGCATGAGGGAGAAAACAAGAAGGATGAGCGTGTCGAGGATAATTGGGATGATTATGTCGCTGATACTGAACTAGATGGCCAAGATGCTCCTAGTCGCCGACGACTGCGAACTAATCGGAGAGGTATGGGTGGACATCGACGACGTGAGGTACATAATAATGATGATGCTTTCAGTAAAATAAAATTTAAGATACCTTCTTTTGATGGAAAATACGATCCTGATGCATACATTACTTGGGAAATTGCTGTTGATCAAAAGTTTGCATGTCATGAATTTCCAGAGAATATACGTGTTAGGGCTGCTACTAGTGAATTTACTGATTTTGCCTCTGTTTGGTGGATAGAACATGCTAAGAAAAATCCTAATAATATTCCACAAACCTGGGATGCCTTGAAACGGGTCATGCGGGCTAGATTTGTTCCTTCTTACTATGCGCGTGATCTGTTACATAGATTGCAACAATTGAGACAGGGTAATAAAAGTGTAGAAGAATACTATCAGGAATTACAAATGGGTGTGTTGCGTTGTAATTTAGTGGAGGATGAGGAACCTGCTATGGCTAGATTTTTAGGAGGTTTGAATCGAGAAATTCAGGACATTCTTGCTTATAAAGATTATACTAACGTAACCCGTTTGTTCCATCTTGCTTGTAAAGCTGAAAGGGAAGTGCTGGGACGACGTGCTAGTACAAGAACTAATATTTCTGCAGGAAAACCTTCATCATGGCAGCCGCGCACATCTACCTCATTGACCGGACGAGCTCCTGCACCTTCTACATTCCCGAGTCGGTCGACAATACCCGCTCCATCCAACGATAAGACACGTGCTCCCCCGACAAATTCAGCAACCACGACTGTCCAGAAACCAGCCACGAGTGCATCTTCGGTTGCCTCCACGGGAAGGACAAGAGATATTCAGTGCCATCGATGCAAGGGCTTTGGCCACGTGCAACGTGACTGCCCTAACAAGCGCGTTTTGGTGGTCAAAGGAGATGGTGGGTATTCCTCTGCTAGTGATTTTGATGAAGATACACTTGCTTTGCTTGCTGCTGACCATGCAGGTACTAAGGAACAACCAGAAGAGCAGATTGGTGCAGAGGATGCAGATCATTATGAGAGCCTCATTGTGCAGCGTGTACTTAGTGCACAAATGGAAAAGGCGGAGCAAAATCAACGGCATACACTATTCCAAACAAAGTGTGTTATTAAAGAGCGTTCATGCCGTTTGATAATTGATGGAGGTAGCTGCAACAACTTGGCTAGCAGCGATATGGTCGAGAAGCTTGCACTTACAACAAAACCGCACCCACATCCATATCACATTCGGTGGCTCAACAATAGTGGTAAGGTCAAGGTAACGAGATTGGTACGAATTAATTTCGCTATTGGTTCATATCATGATGTTGTTGAATGCGATGTTGTGCCTATGGAAGCTTGTCATATTCTGCTAGGTAGACCATGGCAATTTGATACCGATAGCATGCATCATGGTAGATCAAATCAATATTCTCTTATACATCATGATAAGAAAATCGTTTTGCTTCCTATGTCACCTGAATCTATTGTGCGTGATGATGTTGCTAAAGCTAAGAGAACTAAAGCTGAGATCGATAAGAATGCCAAATCTGTTAGTAGCAGGGAAGATGAGATAAGATTGAAAGGACATTGCTTGCTTGCTACTAAGTCTGATATTAATGAATTGATTGCTTCCACTTCTGTTGCCTATTCTTTGGTGTGCAAGAATGCTTTGATTTCAGTTCACGATATGCAGCATTCTTTGTCCCCGGCTGTTGCTAACCTTTTGCAGGAGTATTCTGATGTGTTTCCAAGTGAGATACCAGCGGGGCTGCCACCAATACGAGGGATTGAGCACCAAATTGACCTTATTCCTGGTGCATCATTGCCAAACCGTGCGCCATACAGGACAAATCCGGAAGAAACTAAGGAAATTCAGCGACAAGTGCAAGAACTACTCGACAAAGGTTATGTGCGTGAGTCTCTTAGTCCTGGTGCTGTTCCAGTTATTTTAGTGCCTAAAAAGGATGGAACATGGCGTATGTGTGTTGATTGTAGGGCTATTAATAATATTACAATTCGATATCGACACCCTATCCCTCGTTTGGATGATATGCTTGATGAATTGAGTGGTGCTATTGTGTTTTCCAAAGTTGATTTGCGTAGTGGGTACCACCAGATTCGTATGAAATTGGGAGATGAATGGAAAACTGCTTTCAAAACTAAGTTCGGGTTATATGAGTGGTTAGTCATGCCTTTTGGGTTAACTAATGCACCGAGTACTTTCATGAGATTAATGAATGAGGTTCTGCGTGCTTTCATTGGGAAATTTGTTGTTGTCTACTTTGATGATATATTGATTTACAGCAAATCTTTCGATGAACATCTTGATCACTTACGTGCTGTTTTTAATGCTTTACGAGATGCACGTTTATTTGGTAACCTTGAGAAGTGCACCTTTTGCACCGATCGAGTGTCTTTTCTTGGCTATGTCGTGACTCCACAGGGAATCGAGGTTGATCAAGCCAAGGTGGAAGCTATACATGGATTCGGACTGCAGAACAGCACCAACTTGTGACGGACACCACGGTCGCATACGGACTCGGATAGGGACGTTCAAGTACTTCGTGGAAAGCTTATGAAGTCTAGTTTCATATGGATCCGGACTCAAGTCCATATCTCTCGTGATTCGTCCGCAATGACCAAAATACTACCGACTAGTTTTCTGTCTAAAGGTGCTGCGACATCTTAATTTGGCCCGATGGGCTTTGTATCAAGTCGGGTCCATTAGGGACGCGTCCTAGGGTTGGAGTGCGACTCAAACACCCTCTTGGTCGTCCTCCTAGGTATTAATAAGGGTTAGAGCCGCCATGAACAGATGGGGGGTTTTTGTTTTGTTGAAAGTTTAGCCATTGCTACTTCCTTGTAGACGCGTGTGTCGACTAGACCATCCGTTCTACTCGATTCGGAACCCCACCTTGTTGATTCCAGATTGGTTATTATCTCCATATTTGCAATTGAGTTGCTTGTTCTACTTGTTCTTGCTGGTTCTTCGATTGCTTGCAGGACAGGTGCCCTAGTGGCCGGGTGTCGCGCTCCACAAGATCGCGGCAGCCATTGGAGGTGGTGTATCGGTTGCTAAGGCGCAGCGTCCTTGGAAGGCTGTAGTCGGGCCGTGAAGGTCGCCTCCATCTCAAATCGAGTTATCCCCCGCCTGTCATCGAAAGATCGGGAACAAACCCTAGCGGGTCGCCATCAGTTTCGTTACTGCATGATAGTCGGTGCAAAACAGGCCGAACTAGTGCAATTCGTGCAAAAGCTCGTTCAACGATGTCGCGTCGAAATTTTTCGCAATGAACGCACCCGATCCACACCATTAGACCATAAACTCGTGTTTTGATGCATTTTTGGTAGTTTCATTACTGCACGAAAGTCCCTGCAAAATGAGCTGAACTGGTGCAATCCGTGCAAAAGTTTGTGCAACGAAGTCACGTCGGAATTATTCACAACGAACGCACCCGATCCACCCCATTGGACCCTAAACTCGTGTTTTGGTGCATTTTGGGCCGTTTCATTACTGCACGAAAGTCGGTTCAAAATGAGCTGAACTTGTGCAATTCGTGCAAAAGTTCGTGCAACGAAGTCGCGTCGAAATTGTTTGCAACGAACGCCCCCAATCCACTCCATTTGACTCTAAACTTATGCTTTCTTGCGTTTTGAACCGTTTCGTTACTGCATGATAGTCGGTGCAAAACAGGCCGAACTAGTGCAATTCGTGCACAAGTTCGTGCAGCGAAGTCGCGTCGAAATTTTTCGCAATGGAAGCACCCGATCCACACCATTGGACCCCAAACTCGTGATTTGATGCATTTTGGGCCGTTTCATTACTGCACAAAGGTCACAGCAAAATGAACTGAACTCGTGCAGTTTGTGCAAAAGTTCGTGCAACAAAGTCACGTTGAAATTTTTCGCAACGAACGCACGCAATCCACTCCATTTTACTCTAAACTCATATTTTGTTGTGTTTCGGACCGTTTCGTTACTGCATGAAAGTCGGTGCAAAACAGGTCGCACTGGTGCAATTCGTGCAAAAGTTTGTGTATCGATGTCGCATCGAATTTTTTCGCAATGAACGCAACCTATCCACACCATTCGACCCTAAACTCGTGATTTGGTGCACTTTGGGCCGTTTCATTACTGCATGAAAGTCGGTTCAAAACGAGTTGAACTAGTGGAATTTGTGAAACGAGGTCGCGTCGAAATTTTTCGCAACGAACGCACCTGATCCTCCCCATTGGACCCTAAACTCATGTTTTGTTGCGTTTCGGACCGTTTCGTTACTGCATGATAGTCGGTGCAAAACGGGCCGAACTTGTGCAATTCGTGCAAAATTTCATGCAACGAAGTCGCGTCAAAATTTTTCGCAATGAAAGCACCCGATCCACCCCATTGGAACCCAAATACATGTTTTGATGCATTTTGGGTAGTTTAATTACTGCACGAATGTCACTGCAAAATGAGCTGAACTGGTGAAATTCGTGCAAAACTTTGTGCAACGAAATCGCATCGGAATTTTTCGCAACGAACGCAACCGATCCACCACATTGGACCCTAAACTCATGTTTTGGTGCATTTTGGGCCGTTTCACTACTGCACGAAAGTCGGTGCAAAACAAGCTGAACTGGTGGAATTCATGCAAAAGTTCGTGCAGCGAAATCGCGTCGAAATTTTTCAACGAACGCACCCGATCCACTGCATTGGACCCTAAACTCGTGTTTTGTTGCGTTTCGGACCGTTTCTCTGCATGATAGTCGGTGCAAAACGGGCCGAACAAGTGCAATTCGTGCAAAAGTTCGTGCAACAAAGTCGCGTCGAAATTTTTGGCAACGAACGCACCCGATCCACACCATTGGACCATAAACTCATGTTTTAATACATTTTTCGTAGTTTCATTACTGCACGAAAGTCGCTGCAAAATGAGCTGAACTGGTGCAATTCATGCAAAAGTTTGTGCAACGAAGTCGCGTCGGAATTATTCACAACGAACGCACCCGATCCACCCCATTGGACCCTAAACACGTGTTTTGGTGCATTTTTGGCCGTTTCATAACTGCACGAACGTCGGTGCAAAACAACTTGAACTGGTGGAATTCGTGCATAAGTTCGTGCAACGAAGTCACATCAAAATTTTTCAACGAACGCACCCGATCCACTCCATTGGACACTAAACTCATGTTTTGTTGCGTTTCGAACCGTTTCGTTACTGCATGATAGTCGTTGCAAAATGGGCCGAACTAGTGTAATTCGTGCAAAAGTTCGTTCAACGATGTCGCGTCGAAATTTTTCGCAATGAACGCACCCGATCCACACCATTGGACCATAAACTCGTGTTTTGATGCATTTTTGGTAGTTTCATTACTGCACGAAAGTCCCTGCAAAATGAGCTGAACTGGTGCAATCCGTGCAAAAGTTTGTGCAACGAAGTCACGTCGGAATTATTCACAACGAACGCACCCGATCCACCCCATTGGACCCTAAACTCGTGTTTTGGTGCATTTTGGGCCGTTTCATTACTGCACAAAAGTCGGTTCAAAATGAGCTGAACTTGTGCAATTCGTGCAAAAGTTCGTGCAACGAAGTCGCGTCGAAATTGTTTGCAACGAACGCCCCCAATCCACTCCATTTGACTCTAAACTTATGCTTTGTTGCATTTCGAACCGTTTCGCTACTCCATGATAGTCGGTGCAAAACAGGCCGAACTAGTGCAATTCGTGCAAAAGTTCGTGCAACGAAGTTGCGTCGAAATTTTTCGCAATGAAAGCAACCAATCCACACCATTGGACCCCAAACTCGTGATTTGATGCATTTTGGGCCGTTTCATTACTGCACCAAGGTCACAGCAAAATGAACTGAACTCGTGCAGTTCGTGCAAAAGTTCGTGCAACAAAGTCACGTCGAAATTTTTCGCAACGAACGCACGCAATCCACTCATTTTACTCTAAACTCAAATTTTGTTGCGTTTCGGACCGTTTCGTTACTGCATGAAAGTCGGTGCAAAACAGGTCGCACTGGTGCAATTCGTGCAAAAGTTTGTGTATCGATGTCGCATCGAATTTTTTCGCAATGAACGCAACCTATCCACACCATTCGACCCTAAACTCGTGATTTGGTGCATTTTGGGCCGTTTCATTACTGCATGAAAGTCGGTTCAAAACGAGTTGAACTAGTGGAATTTGTGAAACGAGGTCGCGTCGAAATTTTTCACAATGAAAGCTCCCGATCCACCCCATTGGACCCAAACACATGTTTTGATGCATTTTGGGTAGTTTTATTACTGCACGAATGTCAGTGTAAAATGAGCTGAACTGGTGAAATTCGTGCAAAAGTTTGTGCAACGAAATCGCATCGGAATTTTTCGCAACGAACGCAACCGATCCACCCCATCGGACCCTAAACTCGTGTTTTGGTCCATTTTGGGCTGTTTCATTACTGCACGAAAGTCGGTGCAAAATAAGGTGAACTTGTGCAATTCGTGCAAAAGTTCATGCAACGAAGTCGCGTCGAAATTTTTTGCAACGAACGCACCCAATCCACTCCATTTGACTCTAAACTTATGCTTTCTTGTGTTTTGAACCGTTTCGTTACTGCATGATAGTCGGTGCAAAACAGGCCGAACTAGTGCAATTCGTGCAAAAGTTCGTGCAACGAAGTCGCGTCGAAATTTTTCGCAATAAAAGCACCCGATCCACCCCATTGGACCCCAAACTCGTGATTTGATGCATTTTGGGCCGTTTCATTACTACACGAATGTCACTGCAAAATGAGCTGAACTGGTGAAATTCGTGCAAAAGTTTGTGCAACAAAGTCACGTCGAAATTTTTCGCAACGAACGCACGCAATCCACTCCATTTTACTCTAAACTCATATTTTGTTGCGTTTCGGACCGTTTTGTTACTGCACGAAAGTCGCTGCAAAATGAGCTGAACTGGTGCAATTCGTGCAAAAGTTCGTGCAGTGAAGTCGCGTCGAAATTGTTTGCAACGAACGCCCCCAATCCACTCCATTTGACTCTAAACTTATGCTTTGTTGCATTTCGAACCGTTTCGTTACTGCATGATAGTCGGTGCAAAACAGGCCGAACTAGTGCAATTCGTGCAAAAGTTCGTGCAGCGAAGTCGCGTCGAAATTTTTTGCAATGAAAGCAACCCATCCACACCATTGGACCCCAAACTCGTGATTTGATGCATTTTGGGCCGTTTCATTACTGCACAAAGGTCACAGCAAAATGAACTGAACTCGTGCAGTTTGTGCAAAAGTTCATGCAACAAAGTCACGTCGAAATTTTTCGCAACGAACGCACGCAATCCACTCCATTTTACTCTAAACTCATATTTTGTTGCGTTTCGGACCGTTTCGTTACTGCATGAAAGTCGGTGCAAAACAGGTCGCACTGCTGCAATTCGTGCAAAAGTTTGTGTATCGATGTCGCATCGAATTTTTTCGCAATGAACGCAACCTGTCCACACCATTGGACCCCAAACTCGTGATTTGGTGCATTTTGGGCCGTTTCATTACTGCATGAAAGTCGGTTCAAAACGAGTTGAAATAGTGGAATTTGTGAAACGAAGTCGCGTCGAAATTTTTCACAATGAAAGCACCCGATCCACCCCATTGGACCCCAAACACATGTTTTGATGCATTTTGGGTAGTATTATTACTGCACGAATGTCACTGCAAAATGAGCTGAACTGGTGAAATTCGTGCGAAAGTTTGTGCAACGAAATCGCATCGGAATTTTTCGCAATGAACGCAACCTATCCACACAATTCGACCCTAAACTCGTGATTTGGTGCATTTTGGGCCGTTTCATTACTGCATGAAAGTCGGTTCAAAACGAGTTGAACTAGTGGAATTTGTGAAACGAGGTCGCGTCGAAATTTTTCGCAACGAACGCACCTGATCCTCCCCATTGGACCCTAAACTCATGTTTTGTTGCGTTTCGGACCGTTTCGTTACTGCATGATAGTCGGTGCAAAACGGGCCGAACTTGTGCAATTCGTGCAAAAGTTCATGCAACGAAGTCGCGTCAAAATTTTTCGCAATGAAAGCACCCGATCCACCCCATTGGAACCCAAATACATGTTTTGATGCATTTTGGGTAGTTTAATTACTGCACGAATGTCACTGCAAAATGAGCTGAACTGGTGAAATTCGTGCAAAACTTTGTGCAACGAAATCGCATCGGAATTTTTCGCAACGAACGCAACCGATCCACCACATTGGACCCTAAACTCATGTTTTGGTGCATTTTGGGCCGTTTCACTACTGCACGAAAGTCGGTGCAAAACAAGCTGAACTGGTGGAATTCATGCAAAAGTTCGTGCAACGAAATCGCGTCGAAATTTTTCAACGAACGCACCCGATCCACTGCATTGGACCCTAAACTCGTGTTTTGTTGCGTTTCGGACCGTTTCTCTGCATGATAGTCGGTGCAAAACGGGCCGAACAAGTGCATTTCGTGCAAAAGTTCGTGCAACAAAGTCGCGTCGAAATTTTTGGCAACGAACGCACCCGATCCACACCATTGGACCATAAACTCATGTTTTAATACATTTCTCGTAGTTTCATTACTGCACGAAAGTCGCTGCAAAATGAGCTGAACTGGTGCAATTCGTGCAAAAGTTTGTGCAACGAAGTCGCGTCGGAATTATTCACAACGAACGCACCCGATCCACCCCATTGGACCCTAAACACGTGTTTTGGTGCATTTTGGGCCGTTTCATAACTGCACGAACGTCGGTGCAAAACAACTTGAACTGGTGGAATTCGTGCATAAGTTCGTGCAACGAAGTCACATCAAAATTTTTCAACGAACGCACCCGATCCACACCATTGGACACTAAACTCATGTTTTGTTGCGTTTCGAACCGTTTCGTTACTGCATGATAGTCGTTGCAAAATGGGCCGAACTAGTGTAATTCGTGCAAAAGTTCGTTCAACGATGTCGCGTCGAAATTTTTCGCAATGAACGCACCCGATCCACACCATTGGACCATAAACTCGTGTTTTGATGCATTTTTGGTAGTTTCATTACTGCATGAAAGTCCCTGCAAAATGAGCTGAACTGGTGCAATCCGTGCAAAAGTTTGTGCAACGAAGTCACGTCGGAATTATTCACAACGAACGCACCCGATCCACCCCATTGGACCCTAAACTCGTGTTTTGGTGCATTTTGGGCCGTTTCATTACTGCACGAAAGTCGGTTCAAAATGAGCTGAACTTGTGCAATTCGTGCAAAAGTTCGTGCAACGAAGTCGCGTCGAAATTGTTTGCAACGAACGCCCCCAATCCACTCCATTTGACTCTAAACTTATGCTATGTTGCATTTCGAACCGTTTCGCTACTCCATGATAGTCGGTGCAAAACAGGCCGAACTAGTGCAATTCGTGCAAAAGTTCGTGCAACGAAGTTGCGTCGAAATTTTTCGCAATGAAAGCAACCAATCCACACCATTGGACCCCAAACTCGTGATTTGATGCATTTTGGGCCGTTTCATTACTGCACCAAGGTCACAGCAAAATGAACTGAACTCGTGCAGTTCGTGCAACAAAGTCACATCGAAATTTTTCGCAACGAACGCACGCAATCCACTCCATTTTACTCTAAACTCATATTTTGTTGCGTTTCGGACCGTTTCGTTACTGCATGAAAGTCGGTGCAAAATAGGTCGCACTGGTGCAATTTGTGCAAAATTTTGTATAACGATGTCGCATCGAATTTTTTCGCAATGAACGCAACCCGATCCACACCATTGGACCCCAAACTCGTGATTTGGTGCATTTTGGGCCGTTTCATTACTGCATGAAAGTCGGTTCAAAACGAGTTGAACTAGTGGAATTTGTGAAACGAAGTCGCGTCGAAATTTTTCACAATGAAAGCTCCCGATCCACCCCATTGGACCCAAACACATGTTTTGATGCATTTTGGGTAGTTTTATTACTGCACGAATGTCACTGTAAAATGAGCTGAACTGGTGAAATTCGTGCAAAAGTTTGTGCAACGAAATCGCATCGGAATTTTTCGCAACGAACGCAAGCAATCCACCCCATTGGACCCTAAACTCGTGTTTTGGTCCATTTTGGGCTGTTTCATTACTGCACGAAAGTCGGTGCAAAATAAGCTGAACTTGTGCAATTCGTGCAAAAGTTCATGCAACGAAGTCGCGTCGAAATTTTTTGCAACGAACGCACCCAATCCACTCCATTTGACTCTAAACTTATGCTTTCTTGCCTTTTGAACCGTTTCGTTACTGCATGATAGTCGGTGCAAAACAGGCCGAACTAGTGCAATTCGTGCAAAAGTTCGTGCAACGAAGTCGCGTCGAAATTTTTCGCAATGAAAGCACCCGATCCACACCATTGGACCCCAAACTCGTGATTTGATGCATTTTGGGCCGTTTCATTACTGCACAAAGGTCACAGCAAAATGAACTGAACTCGTGCAGTTTGTGCAAAAGTTCGTGCAACAAAGTCACGTCGAAATTTTTCGCAACGAACGCACGCAATCCACTCCATTTTACTCTAAACTCATATTTTGTTGCGTTTCGGACCGTTTCGTTACTGCATGAAAGTCGGTGCAAAACAGGTCGCACTCGTGCAATTCGTGCAAAAGTTTGTGTATCGATGTCGCATCGAATTTTTTCGCAATGAACGCAACCTATCCACACCATTCGACCCTAAACTCGTGATTTGGTGCATTTTGGGCCGTTTCATTACTGCATGAAAGTCGCTTCAAAACGAGTTGAACTAGTGGAATTTGTGAACCGAGGTCGCGTCGAAATTTTTCGCAACGAACGCACCTGATCCTCCCCATTGGACCCTAAACTCATGTTTTGTTGCGTTTCGGACCGTTTCGTTACTGCATGATAGTCGGTGCAAAACGGTCCGAACTTGTGCAATTCGTGCAAAAGTTCATGCAACGAAGTCGCGTCGAAATTTTTCGCAATG
Organism: Panicum miliaceum; assembly: GCA_032594955.1. Lineage (NCBI taxonomy): Eukaryota > Viridiplantae > Streptophyta > Magnoliopsida > Poales > Poaceae > Panicum > Panicum miliaceum. The sequence goes on from CM064068.1 coordinate 21,206,180, forward strand.
AAAGCACCCGATCCACCCCATTGGACCCCAAACACATGTTTTTGATGCATTTTGGGTAGTTTTATTACTGCACGAATGTCACTGTAAAATGAGCTGAACTGGTGAAATTCGTGCAAAAGTTTGTGCAACGAAATCGCATCGGAATTTTTCGCAACGAACGCAACCGATCCACCCCATTTTTCCCTAAACTCGTGTTTTGGTGCATTTTGGGCTGTTTCATTACTGCACGAAAGTCGGTGCAAAATAAGCTGAACTTGTGCAATTCGTGCAAAAGTTCATGCCAGGAAGTCGCGTCGAAATTTTTTGCAACGAACGCACCCAATCCACTCCATTTGACTCTAAACTTATGCTTTGTTGTGTTTTGAACCGTTTTGTTACTGCGTGATAGTCGGTGCAAAACAGGCCGAACTAGTGCAATTCGTGCAAAAGTTCGTGCAACGAAATCGCGTCGAAATTTTTCAACGAACGCACCCGATCCACTGCATTGGACCCTAAACTCATGTTTTGTTGCGTTTCGGACTGTTTCGTTACTGCATGATAGTCGGTGCAAAACGGGGCCGAACAAGTGCAATTCGTGCAAAAGTTCGTGCAACAAAGTCGCGTTGAAGTTTTTCGCAACGAACGCACCCGATCCACACCATTGGACCATAAACTCATATTTTAATGCATTTTTGGTAGTTTCATTACTGCACGAAAGTCGCTGCAAAGTGAGCTGAACTAGTGCAATTCGTGCAAAAGTTTGTGCAACGAAGTCGCGTCGGAATTATTCACAACGAACGCACCCGATCCACCCCATTGGACCCTAAACACGTGTTTTGGTGCATTTTGGGCCGTTTCATAACTGCACGAACATCGGTGCCAAACAACTTGTACTGGTGGAATTCGTGCATAAGTTCGTGCAACGAAGTCACATCAAAAATTTTCAACGAACGCACCCGATCCACTCCATTGGACACTAAACTCATGTTTTGTTGCGTTTTGAACCGTTTCGTTACTGCATGATAGTCGTTGCAAAACAGGCCGAACTAGTGTAATTCGTGCAAAAGTTCGTTCAACGATGTCGCGTCGAAATTTTTCACAATGAAAGCACCCGATCCACCCCATTGGACCCCAAACACATGTTTTGATGCATTTTGGGTAGTTTTATTACTGCACGAATGTCACTGCAAAATGAGCTGAACTAGTGAAATTCGTGCAAAAGTTTGTGCAACGAAATCGCATCGGAATTTTTGGCAACGAACGCAACCGATCCACCCCATTGGACCCTAAACTCGTGTTTTGGTGCATTTTGGGCTGTTTCATTACTGCACGAAAGTCGGTGCAAAATAAGCTGAACTTGTGCAATTCGTGCAAAAGTTCATGCCAGGAAGTCGCGTCGAAATTTTTTGCAACGAACGCACCCAATCCACTCCATTTGACTCTAAACTTATGCTTTGTTGCGTTTTGAACCGTTTCGTTACTGCATGATAGTCGGTGCAAAACAGGCCGAACTAGTGCAATTCGTGCAAAAGTTCGTGCAACGAAGTCGCGTCGAAATTTTTCGCAATGAAAGCACCCGATCCACACAATTGGACCCCAAACTCGTGATTTGATGCATTTTGGGCCGTTTCATTACTGCACAAAGGTCACAGCAAAATGAACTGAACTCGTGCAGTTTGTGCAAAAGTTCGTGCAACAAAGTGACGTCGAAATTTTTCGCAACGAACGCACGCAATCCACAACATTGGACCATAAACTCGTGTTTTGATGCATTTTTGGTAGTTTCATTACTGCACGAAAGTCCCTGCAAAATGAGCTGAACTGGTGCAATCCGTGCAAAAGTTTGTGCAACGAAGTCACGTCGGAATTATTCACAACGAACGCACCCGATCCACCCCATTGGACCCTAAACTCGTGTTTTGGTGCATTTTGGGCCGTTTCATTACTGCACGAAAGTCAGTTCAAAATGAGCTGAACTTGTGCAATTCGTGCAAAAGTTCGTGCAACGAAGTCGCGTCGAAATTGTTTGCAACGAACGCCCCCAATCCACTCCATTTGACTCTAAACTTATGCTTTGTTGCATTTCGAACCGTTTCGCTACTCCATGATAGTCGGTGCAAAACAGGCCGAACTAGTGCAATTCATGCAAAAGTTCGTGCAACGAAATTGCGTCGAAATTTTTCGCAATGAAAGCAACCAATCCACACCATTAGACCCCAAACTCGTGATTTGATGCATTTTGGGCCGTTTCATTACTGCACAAAGGTCACAGCAAAATGAACTAAACTCGTGCAGTTCGTGCAAAAGTTCGTGCAACAAAGTGACATCGAAATTTTTCGCAACGAACGCACGCAATCCACTCCATTTTACTCTAAACTCATATTTTGTTGCGTTTCGGACCGTTTCGTTACTGCATGAAAGTCGGTGCAAAACAGGTCGCACTGGTGCAATTCGTGCAAAAGTTTCTGTATCGATGTCGCATCGAATTTTTTCGCAATGAACGCAACCTATCCATACCATTCGACCCTAAACTCGTGATTTGGTGCATTTTGGGCCGTTTCATTACTGCATGAAAGTCGGTTCAAAACGAGTTGAACTAGTGGAATTTGTGAAACGAGGTCGCGTCGAAATTTTTCGCAACGAACGCACCTGATCCTCCCCATTGGACCCTAAACTCATGTTTTGTTGCGTTTCGGACCGTTTCGATACTGCATGATAGTCGGTGCAAAACGGGCCGAACTTGTGCAATTCGTGCAAAAGTTCATGCAACGAAGTCGCGTCGAAATTTTTCGCAATGAAAGCACCCGATCCACCCCATTGGACCCCAAACACATGTTTTGATGCATTTTGGGTAGTTTCATTACTGCACGAATGTCACTGCAAAATGAGCTGAACTGGTGAAATTCGTGCAAAAGTTTGTGCAACGAAATCGCATCGGAATTTTTCGCAACGAACGCAACCGATCCACCACATTGGACCCTAAACTCGTGTTTTGGTGCATTTTGGGCCGTTTCACTACTGCACGAAAGTCGGTGCAAAACAAGCCGAACTGGTGGAATTCATGCAAAAGTTCGTGCAACGAAATCGCGTCGAAATTTTTTAACGAACGCACCCGATCCACTGCATTGGACCCTAAACTCATGTTTTGTTGCGTTTCGGACCGTTTCGTTACTGCATGATAGTCGGTGCGAAACGGGCCGAACAAGTGCAATTCGTGCAAAAGTTCGTGCAACGAAGTCGCGTCGAAATTTTTGGCAACGAACGCACCCGATCCACACCATTGGACCATAAACTCATGTTTTAATGCATTTTTGGTAGTTTCATTACTGCACGAAAGTCGCTGCAAAATGAGCTGAACTGGTGCAATTCGTACAAAAGTTTGTGCAACGAAGTCGCGTCGGAATTATTCACAACGAACGCACCCGATCCACCCCATTGGACCCTAAACACGTGTTTTGGTGCATTTTGGGCCGTTTCATAACTGCACGAAAGTCGGTGCAAAACAACTTGAACTGGTGGAATTCGTGCATAAGTTCGTGCAACGAAGTCACATCAAAATTTTTCAACGAACGCACCCGATCCACTCCATTGGACACTAAACTCATGTTTTGTTGCGTTTCGAACCGTTTCGTTACTGCATGATAGTCGTTGCAAAATGGGCCGAACTAGTGTAATTCGTGCAAAAGTTCGTTCAACGATGTCGCGTCGAAATTTTTCGCAATGAACGCACCCGATCCACACCATTAGACCATAAACTCGTGTTTTGATGCATTTTTGGTAGTTTCATTACTGCATGAAAGTCCCTGCAAAATGAGGTGAACTGGTGCAATTCGTGCAAAAGTTTGTGCAACGAAGTCACGTCGGAATTATTCACAACGAACGCACCCGATCCACCCCATTGGACCCTAAACTCGTGTTTTGGTGCATTTTGGGCCGTTTCATTACTGCACGAACGTCGGTTCAAAATGAGCTGAACTTGTGCAATTCGTGCAAAAGTTCGTGCAACGAAGTCGCGTCGAAATTGTTTGCAACGTACGCCCCCAATCCACTACATTTGACTCTAAACTTATGCTTTGTTGCATTTCGAACCGTTTCGCTACTCCATGATAGTCGGTGCAAAACAGGCCGAACTAGTGCAATTCATGCAAAAGTTCGTGCAACGAAGTTGCGTCGAAATTTTTCGCAATGAAAGCAACCAATCCACACCATTAGACCCCAAACTCGTGATTTGATGCATTTTGGGCCGTTTCATTACTGCACAAAGGTCACAGCAAAATGAACTAAACTCGTGCAGTTCGTGCAAAAGTTCGTGCAACAAAGTGACATCGAAATTTTTCGCAACGAACGCACGCAATCCACTCCATTTTACTCTAAACTCATATTTTGTTGCGTTTCGGACCGTTTCGTTACTGCATGAAAGTCGGTGCAAAACAGGTCGCACTGGTGCAATTCGTGCAAAAGTTTCTGTATCGATGTCGCATCGAATTTTTTCGCAATGAACGCAACCTATCCATACCATTCGACCCTAAACTCGTGATTTGGTGCATTTTGGGCCGTTTCATTACTGCATGAAAGTCGGTTCAAAACGAGTTGAACTAGTGGAATTTGTGAAACGAGGTCGCGTCGAAATTTTTCGCAACGAACGCACCTGATCCTCCCCATTGGACCCTAAACTCATGTTTTGTTGCGTTTCGGACCGTTTCGATACTGCATGATAGTCGGTGCAAAACGGGCCGAACTTGTGCAATTCGTGCAAAAGTTCATGCAACGAAGTCGCGTCGAAATTTTTCGCAATGAAAGCACCCGATCCACCCCATTGGACCCCAAACACATGTTTTGATGCATTTTGGGTAGTTTCATTACTGCACGAATGTCACTGCAAAATGAGCTGAACTGGTGAAATTCGTGCAAAAGTTTGTGCAATGAAATCGCATCGGAATTTTTTCGCAACGAACGCAACCGATCCACCACATTGGACCCTAAACTCGTGTTTTGGTGCATTTTGGGCCGTTTCACTACTGCACGAAAGTCGGTGCAAAACAAGCCGAACTGGTGGAATTCATGCAAAAGTTCGTGCAACGAAATCGCGTCGAAATTTTTTAACGAACGCACCCGATCCACTGCATTGGACCCTAAACTCATGTTTTGTTGCGTTTCGGACCGTTTCGTTACTGCATGATAGTCGGTGCGAAACGGGCCGAACAAGTGCAATTCGTGCAAAAGTTCGTGCAACGAAGTCGCGTCGAAATTTTTGGCAACGAACGCACCCGATCCACACCATTGGACCATAAACTCATGTTTTAATGCATTTTTGGTAGTTTCATTACTGCACGAAAGTCGCTGCAAAATGAGCTGAACTGGTGCAATTCGTACACAAGTTTGTGCAACGAAGTCGCGTCGGAATTATTCACAACGAACGCACCCGATCCACCCCATTGGACCCTAAACACGTGTTTTGGTGCATTTTGGGCCGTTTCATAACTGCACGAAAGTCGGTGCAAAACAACTTGAACTGGTGGAATTCGTGCATAAGTTCGTGCAACGAAGTCACATCAAAATTTTTCAACGAACGCACCCGATCCACTCCATTGGACACTAAACTCATGTTTTGTTGCGTTTCGAACCGTTTCGTTACTGCATGATAGTCGTTGCAAAATGGGCCGAACTAGTGTAATTCGTGCAAAAGTTCGTTCAACGATGTCGCGTCGAAATTTTTCGCAATGAACGCACCCGATCCACACCATTAGACCATAAACTCGTGTTTTGATGCATTTTTGGTAGTTTCATTACTGCATGAAAGTCCCTGCAAAATGAGGTGAACTGGTGCAATTCGTGCAAAAGTTTGTGCAACGAAGTCACGTCGGAATTATTCACAACGAACGCACCCGATCCACCCCATTGGACCCTAAACTCGTGTTTTGGTGCATTTTGGGCCGTTTCATTACTGCACGAACGTCGGTTCAAAATGAGCTGAACTTGTGCAATTCGTGCAAAAGTTCGTGCAACGAAGTCGCGTCGAAATTGTTTGCAACGTACGCCCCCAATCCACTACATTTGACTCTAAACTTATGCTTTGTTGCATTTCGAACCGTTTCGCTACTCCATGATAGTCGGTGCAAAACAGGCCGAACTAGTGCAATTCATGCAAAAGTTCGTGCAACGAAGTTGCGTCGAAATTTTTCGCAATGAAAGCAACCAATCCACACCATTAGACCCCAAACTCGTGATTTGATGCATTTTGGGCCGTTTCATTACTGCACAAAGGTCACAGCAAAATGAACTAAACTCGTGCAGTTCGTGCAAAAGTTCGTGCAACAAAGTGACATCGAAATTTTTCGCAACGAACGCACGCAATCCACTCCATTTTACTCTAAACTCATATTTTGTTGCGTTTCGGACCGTTTCGTTACTGCATGAAAGTCGGTGCAAAACAGGTCGCACTGGTGCAATTCGTGCAAAAGTTTCTGTATCGATGTCGCATCGAATTTTTTCGCAATGAACGCAACCTATCCATACCATTCGACCCTAAACTCGTGATTTGGTGCATTTTGGGCCGTTTCATTACTGCATGAAAGTCGGTTCAAAACGAGTTGAACTAGTGGAATTTGTGAAACGAGGTCGCGTCGAAATTTTTCGCAACGAACGCACCTGATCCTCCCCATTGGACCCTAAACTCATGTTTTGTTGCGTTTCGGACCGTTTCGATACTGCATGATAGTCGGTGCAAAACGGGCCGAACTTGTGCAATTCGTGCAAAAGTTCATGCAACGAAGTCGCGTCGAAATTTTTCGCAATGAAAGCACCCGATCCACCCCATTGGACCCCAAACACATGTTTTGATGCATTTTGGGTAGTTTCATTACTGCACGAATGTCACTGCAAAATGAGCTGAACTGGTGAAATTCGTGCAAAAGTTTGTGCAACGAAATCGCATCGGAATTTTTCGCAACGAACGCAACCGATCCACCACATTGGACCCTAAACTCGTGTTTTGGTGCATTTTGGGCCGTTTCACTACTGCACGAAAGTCGGTGCAAAACAAGCCGAACTGGTGGAATTCATGCAAAAGTTCGTGCAACGAAATCGCGTCGAAATTTTTTAACGAACGCACCCGATCCACTGCATTGGACCCTAAACTCATGTTTTGTTGCGTTTCGGACCGTTTCGTTACTGCATGATAGTCGGTGCGAAACGGGCCGAACAAGTGCAATTCGTGCAAAAGTTCGTGCAACGAAGTCGCGTCGAAATTTTTGGCAACGAACGCACCCGATCCACACCATTGGACCATAAACTCATGTTTTAATGCATTTTTGGTAGTTTCATTACTGCACGAAAGTCGCTGCAAAATGAGCTGAACTGGTGCAATTCGTACAAAAGTTTGTGCAACGAAGTCGCGTCGGAATTATTCACAACGAACGCACCCGATCCACCCCATTGGACCCTAAACACGTGTTTTGGTGCATTTTGGGCCGTTTCATAACTGCACGAAAGTCGGTGCAAAACAACTTGAACTGGTGGAATTCGTGCATAAGTTCGTGCAACGAAGTCACATCAAAATTTTTCAACGAACGCACCCGATCCACTCCATTGGACACTAAACTCATGTTTTGTTGCGTTTCGAACCGTTTCGTTACTGCATGATAGTCGTTGCAAAATGGGCCGAACTAGTGTAATTCGTGCAAAAGTTCGTTCAACGATGTCGCGTCGAAATTTTTCGCAATGAACGCACCCGATCCACACCATTAGACCATAAACTCGTGTTTTGATGCATTTTTGGTAGTTTCATTACTGCATGAAAGTCCCTGCAAAATGAGGTGAACTGGTGCAATTCGTGCAAAAGTTTGTGCAACGAAGTCACGTCGGAATTATTCACAACGAACGCACCCGATCCACCCCATTGGACCCTAAACTCGTGTTTTGGTGCATTTTGGGCCGTTTCATTACTGCACGAAAGTCGGTTCAAAATGAGCTGAACTTGTGCAATTCGTGCAAAAGTTCGTGCAACGAAGTCGCGTCGAAATTGTTTGCAACGTACGCCCCCAATCCACTACATTTGACTCTAAACTTATGCTTTGTTGCATTTCGAACCGTTTCGCTACTCCATGATAGTCGGTGCAAAACAGGCCGAACTAGTGCAATTCATGCAAAAGTTCGTGCAACGAAGTTGCGTCGAAATTTTTCGCAATGAAAGCAACCAATCCACACCATTAGACCCCAAACTCGTGATTTGATGCATTTTGGGCCGTTTCATTACTGCACAAAGGTCACAGCAAAATGAACTAAACTCGTGCAGTTCGTGCAAAAGTTCGTGCAACAAAGTCACATCGAAATTTTTCGCAACGAACGCACGCAATCCACTCCATTTTACTCTAAACTCATATTTTGTTGCGTTTCGGACCGTTTCGTTACTGCATGAAAGTCGGTGCAAAACAGGTCGCACTGGTGCAATTCGTGCAAAAGTTTCTGTATCGATGTCGCATCGAATTTTTTCGCAATGAACGCAACCTATCCATACCATTCGACCCTAAACTCGTGATTTGGTGCATTTTGGGCCGTTTCATTACTGCATGAAAGTCGGTTCAAAACGAGTTGAACTAGTGGAATTTGTGAAACGAGGTCGCGTCGAAATTTTTCGCAACGAACGCACCTGATCCTCCCCATTGGACCCTAAACTCATGTTTTGTTGCGTTTCGGACCGTTTCGATACTGCATGATAGTCGGTGCAAAACGGGCCGAACTTGTGCAATTCGTGCAAAAGTTCATGCAACGAAGTCGCGTCGAAATTTTTCGCAATGAAAGCACCCGATCCACCCCATTGGACCCCAAACACATGTTTTGATGCATTTTGGGTAGTTTCATTACTGCACGAATGTCACTGCAAAATGAGCTGAACTGGTGAAATTCGTGCAAAAGTTTGTGCAATGAAATCGCATCGGAATTTTTCGCAACGAACGCAACCGATCCACCACATTGGACCCTAAACTCGTGTTTTGGTGCATTTTGGGCCGTTTCACTACTGCACGAAAGTCGGTGCAAAACAAGCCGAACTGGTGGAATTCATGCAAAAGTTCGTGCAACGAAATCGCGTCGAAATTTTTTAACGAACGCACCCGATCCACTGCATTGGACCCTAAACTCATGTTTTGTTGCGTTTCGGACCGTTTCGTTACTGCATGATAGTCGGTGCGAAACGGGCCGAACAAGTGCAATTCGTGCAAAAGTTCGTGCAACGAAGTCGCGTCGAAATTTTTGGCAACGAACGCACCCGATCCACACCATTGGACCATAAACTCATGTTTTAATGCATTTTTGGTAGTTTCATTACTGCACGAAAGTCGCTGCAAAATGAGCTGAACTGGTGCAATTCGTACACAAGTTTGTGCAACGAAGTCGCGTCGGAATTATTCACAACGAACGCACCCGATCCACCCCATTGGACCCTAAACACGTGTTTTGGTGCATTTTGGGCCGTTTCATAACTGCACGAAAGTCGGTGCAAAACAACTTGAACTGGTGGAATTCGTGCATAAGTTCGTGCAACGAAGTCACATCAAAATTTTTCAACGAACGCACCCGATCCACTCCATTGGACACTAAACTCATGTTTTGTTGCGTTTCGAACCGTTTCGTTACTGCATGATAGTCGTTGCAAAATGGGCCGAACTAGTGTAATTCGTGCAAAAGTTCGTTCAACGATGTCGCGTCGAAATTTTTCGCAATGAACGCACCCGATCCACACCATTAGACCATAAACTCGTGTTTTGATGCATTTTTGGTAGTTTCATTACTGCATGAAAGTCCCTGCAAAATGAGGTGAACTGGTGCAATTCGTGCAAAAGTTTGTGCAACGAAGTCACGTCGGAATTATTCACAACGAACGCACCCGATCCACCCCATTGGACCCTAAACTCGTGTTTTGGTGCATTTTGGGCCGTTTCATTACTGCACGAAAGTCGGTTCAAAATGAGCTGAACTTGTGCAATTCGTGCAAAAGTTCGTGCAACGAAGTCGCGTCGAAATTGTTTGCAACGTACGCCCCCAATCCACTACATTTGACTCTAAACTTATGCTTTGTTGCATTTCGAACCGTTTCGCTACTCCATGATAGTCGGTGCAAAACAGGCCGAACTAGTGCAATTCATGCAAAAGTTCGTGCAACGAAGTTGCGTCGAAATTTTTCGCAATGAAAGCAACCAATCCACACCATTAGACCCCAAACTCGTGATTTGATGCATTTTGGGCCGTTTCATTACTGCACAAAGGTCACAGCAAAATGAACTAAACTCGTGCAGTTCGTGCAAAAGTTCGTGCAACAAAGTCACATCGAAATTTTTCGCAACGAACGCACGCAATCCACTCCATTTTACTCTAAACTCATATTTTGTTGCGTTTCGGACCGTTTCGTTACTGCATGAAAGTCGGTGCAAAACAGGTCGCACTGGTGCAATTTGTGCAAAAGTTTCTGTATCGATGTCGCATCGAATTTTTTCGCAATGAACGCAACCTATCCATACCATTCGACCCTAAACTCGTGATTTGGTGCATTTTGGTCCGTTTCATTACTGCATGAAAGTCGGTTCAAAACGAGTTGAACTAGTGGAATTTGTGAAACGAGGTCGCGTCGAAATTTTTCGCAACGAACGCACCTGATCCTCCCCATTGGACCCTAAACTCATGTTTTGTTGCGTTTCGGACCGTTTCGATACTGCATGATAGTCGGTGCAAAACGGGCCGAACTTGTGCAATTCGTGCAAAAGTTCATGCAACGAAGTCGCGTCGAAATTTTTCGCAATGAAAGCACCCGATCCACCCCATTGGACCCCAAACACATGTTTTGATGCATTTTGGGTAGTTTAATTACTGCACGAATGTCACTGCAAAATGAGCTGAACTGGTGAAATTCGTGCAAAAGTTTGTGCAATGAAATCGCAACGGAATTTTTCGCAACGAACGCAACCGATCCACCACATTGGACCCTAAACTCGTGTTTTGGTGCATTTTGGGCCGTTTCATTACTGCACGAAAGTCGGTTCAAAATAAGCTGAACTTGTGCAATTCGTGCAAAAGTTCATGCAACGAAGTCGCGTCGAAATTGTTTGCAACGAACGCACCTGATCCTCCCCATTGGACCCTAAACTCATGTTTTGTTGCGTTTCGGACCGTTTCGATACTGCATGATAGTCGGTGCAAAACAGGCCGAACTAGTGCAATTCATGCTAAAGTTGGTGCAACGAAGTTGCGTCGAAATTTTTCGCAATGAAAGCAACCAATCCACACCATTGGACCCCAAACTCGTGATTTGATGCGTTTTGGGCCGTATCATTACTGCACAAAGGTCACAGCAAAATGAACTAAACTCGTGCCGTTCGTGCAAAAGTTCGTGCAACAAAGTGACATCGAAATTTTTCGCAACGAACGCACGCAATCCACTCCATTTTACTCTAAACTCATATTTTGTTGCGTTTCGGACCGTTTCGTTACTGCATGAAAGTCGGTGCAAAACAGGTCGGACTGGTGCAATTCGTTCAAAAGTTTGTGTATCGATGTCGCATCGAATTTTTTCGCAATGAACGCAATCTATCCATACCATTCGACCCTAAACTCGTGATTTGGTGCATTTTGGGCCGTTTCATTACTGCATGAAAGTCGGTTCAAAACGAGTTGAACAAGTGGAATTTGTGAAACGAAGTCGCGTCGAAATTTTTCACAATGAAAGCACCCGATCCACCCAATTGGACCCCAAACACATGTTTTGATGCATTTTGGGTAGTTTTATTACTGCACGAATGTCACTGCAAAATGAGCTGAACTGGTGAAATTCGTGCAAAAGTTTGTGCAACGAAATCGCATCGGAATTTTTCGCAACGAACGCAACCGATCCACCCCATTGGACCCTAAACTCGTGTTTTGGTGCATTTTGGGCTGTTTCATTACTGCACGAAAGTCGGTGCAAAATGAGCTGAACTTGTGCAATTCGTGCAAATGTTCGTGCAACGAAGTCTCGTCGAAATTGTTTGCAACGAACGCACCCAATCCACTCCATTTGACTCTAAACTTATGCTTTCTTGCGTTTTGAACCGTTTCGTTACTGCATGATAGTCGGTGCAAAACAGGCCGAACTAGTGCAATTCGTGCAAAAGTTCGTGCAACGAAGTCGCGTCGAAATTTTTCGCAATGAAAGCACCCGATCCACACCATTGGACCCCAAACTCGTGATTTGATGCATTTTGGGCCGTTTCATTACTGCACAAAGGTCACAGCAAAATGAACTGAACTCGTGCAGTTCGTGCAACAAAGTCACATCGAAATTTTTCGCAACGAACGCACGCAATCCACTCCATTTTACTCTAAACTCATATTTTGTTGCGTTTCGGACCGTTTCGTTACTACATGAAAGTCGGTGCAAAACAGGTCGCACTGGTGCAATTCGTGCAAAAGTTTGTGTATCGATGTCGCATCGAATTTTTTCGCAATGAACGCAACCTATCCACACCATTCGACCCAAAACTCGTGATTTGGTGCATTTTGGGCCGTTTCATTACTGCATGAAAGTCGGTTCAAAACGAGTTGAACTAGTGGAATTTGTGAAACGAGGTCGCGTCGACATTTTTCGCAACGAACGCACCTGATCCTCCCCATTGGACCCTAAACTCATGTTTTGTTGCGTTTCGGACCGTTTCGTTACTGCATGATAGTCGGTGCAAAACGGGCCGAACTTGTGCAATTCGTGCAAAAGTTCATGCAACGAAGTCGCGTCGAAATTTTTCGCAATGAAAGCACCCGATCCACCCCATTGGATCCCAAACACATGTTTTGATGCATTTTGGGTAGTTTCATTACTGCACGAATGTCACTGCAAAATGAGCTGAACTGGTGAAATTCGTGCAAAAGTTTGTGCAACGAAATCGCATCGGAATTTTTTGCAACGAACGCAACCGATCCACCACATTGGACCCTAAACTCGTGTTTTGGTGCATTTTGGGCCGTTTCACTACTGCACGAAAGTCGGTGCAAAACAAGCTGAACTGGTGGAATTCATGCAAAAGTTCGTGCAACGAAATCGCGTCGAAATTTTTCAACGAACGCACCCGATCCACTGCATTGGACCCTAAACTCGTGTTTTGTTGCGTTTCGGACCGTTTCTCTGCATGATAGTCGGTGCAAAACGGGGCCGAACAAGTGCAATTCGTGCAAAAGTTCGTGCAACAAAGTCGCGTCGAAATTTTTGGCAACGAACGCACCCGATCCACACCATTGGACCATAAACTCATGTTTTAATACATTTTTCGTAGTTTCATTACTGCACGAAAGTCGCTGCAAAATGAGCTGAACTGGTGCAATTCGTGCAAAAGTTTGTGCAACGAAGTCGCGTCGGAATTATTCACAACGAACGCACCCGATCCACCCCATTGGACCCTAAACACGTGTTTTGGTGCATTTTGGGCCGTTTCATAACTGCACGAACGTCGGTGCAAAACAACTTGAACTGGTGGAATTCGTGCATAAGTTCGTGCAACGAAGTCACATCAAAATTTTTCAACGAACGCACCCGATCCACTCCATTGGACACTAAACTCATGTTTTGTTGCGTTTCGAACCGTTTCGTTACTGCATGATAGTCGTTGCAAAATGGGCCGAACTAGTGTAATTCGTGCAAAAGTTCGTTCAACGATGTCGCGTCGAAATTTTTCGCAATGAACGCACCCGATCCACACCATTGGACCATAAACTCGTGTTTTGATGCATTTTTGGTAGTTTCATTACTGCACGAAAGTCCCTGCAAAATGAGCTGAACTGGTGCAATTCGTGCAAAAGTTTGTGCAACGAAGTCGCGTCGAAATTTTTCGCAATGAACGCACCCGATCCACACCATTGGACCATAAACTCGTGTTTTGATGCATTTTTGGTAGTTTCATTACTGCACGAAAGTCCCTGCAAAATGAGCTGAACTGGTGCAATCCGTGCAAAAGTTTGTGCAACGAAGTCACGTCGGAATTATTCACAACGAACGCACCCGATCCACCCCATTGGACCCTAAACTCGTGTTTTGGTGCATTTTGGGCCGTTTCATTACTGCACGAAAGTCGGTTCAAAATGAGCTGAACTTGTGCAATTCGTGCAAAAGTTCGTGCAACGAAGTCGCGTCGAAATTGTTTGCAACGAACGCACCCAATCCACTCCATTTGACTCTAAACTTATGCTTTGTTGCATTTCGAACCGTTTCGTTACTGCATGATAGTCGGTGCAAAACAGGCCGAACTAGTGCAATTCATGCAAAAGTTCGTGCAACGAAGTTGCGTCGAATTTTTTTGCAATGAAAGCAACCAATCCACACCATTGGACCCCAAACTCGTGATTTGATGCATTTTGGGCCGTTTCATTACTGCACAAAGGTCACAGCAAAATGAACTGAACTCGTGCAGTTCGTGCAAAAGTTCGTGCCACAAAGTCACATCGAAATTTTTCGCAACGAACGCACGCAATCCACTCCATTTTACTCTAAACTCATATTTTGTTGCGTTTCGGACCGTTTCGTTACTGCATGAAAGTCGGTGCAAAATAGGTCGCACTGGTGCAATTCGTGCAAAAGTTTGTATAACGATGTCGCATCGGAATTTTTCGCAACGAACGCACCCAATCCACCCCATTGGACCCTAAACTTATGCTTTCTTGCGTTTTGAACCGTTTCGTTACTGCATGATAGTCGGTGCAAAACAGGCCGAACTAGTGCAATTCGTGCAAAAGTTCGTGCAACGAAGTCGCATCGAATTTTTTCGCAATGAACGCAACCCGATCCACACCATTGGACCCCAAACTCGTGATTTGGTGCATTTTGGGCCATTTCATTACTGCATGAAAGTCGGTTCAAAACGCGTTGAACTAGTGGAATTTGTGAAACGAAGTCGCGTCGAAATTTTTCACAATGAAAGCACCCGATCCACCCAATTGGACCCCAAACACATGTTTTGATGCATTTTGGGTAGTTTTATTACTGCACGAATGTCACTGCAAAATGAGCTGAACAGGTGAAATTCGTGCAAAAGTTTGTGCAACGAAATCGCATCGGAATTTTTCGCAACGAACGCAACCGATCCACCCCATTGGACCCTAAACTCGTGTTTTGGTGCATTTTGGGCTGTTTCATTACTGCACGAAAGTCGGTGCAAAATGAGCTGAACTTGTGCAATTCGTGCAAATGTTCGTGCAACGAAGTCTCGTCGAAATTGTTTGCAACGAACGCACCCAATCCACTCCATTTGACTCTAAACTTATGCTTTCTTGCGTTTTGAACCGTTTCGTTACTGCATGATAGTCGGTGCAAAACAGGCCGAACTAGTGCAATTCGTGCAAAAGTTCGTGCAACGAAGTCGCGTCGAAATTTTTCGCAATGAAAGCATCCGATCCACACCATTGGACCCCAAACTCGTGATTTGATGCATTTTGGGCCGTTTCATTACTGCACAAAGGTCACAGCAAAATGAACTGAACTCGTGCAGTTCGTGCAAAAGTTCGTGCAACAAAGTCACATCGAAATTTTTCGCAACGAACGCACGCAATCCACTCCATTTTACTCTAAACTCATATTTTGTTGCGTTTCGGACCGTTTCGTTACTACATGAAAGTCGGTGCAAAACAGGTCGCACTGGAGCAATTCGTGCAAAAGGTTGTGTATCGATGTCGCATCGAATTTTTTCGCAATGAACGCAACCTATCCACACCATTCGACCCAAAACTCGTGATTTGGTGCATTTTGGGCCGTTTCATTACTGCATGAAAGTCGGTTCAAAACGAGTTGAACTACTGGAATTTGTGAAACGAGGTCGCGTCGAAATTTTTCGCAACGAACGCACCTGATCCTCCCCATTGGACCCTAAACTCATGTTTTGTTGCGTTTCGGACCGTTTCGTTACTGCATGATAGTCGGTGCAAAACGGGCCGAACTTGTGCAATTCGTGCAAAAGTTCATGCAACGAAGTCGCGTCGAAATTTTTCGCAATGAAAGCACCCGATCCACCCCATTGGATCCCAAACACATGTTTTGATGCATTTTGGGTAGTTTCATTACTGCACGAATGTCACTGCAAAATGAGCTGAACTGGTGAAATTCGTGCAAAAGTTTGTGCAACGAAATCGCATCGGAATTTTTTGCAACAAACGCACCCGATCCACACCATTGGACCATAAACTCATGTTTTAATGCATTTTTGGACCATAAACTCATGTTTTAATGCATTTTTGGTAGTTTCATTACTGCACGAAAGTCGCTGCAAAATGAGCTGAACTGGTGCAATTCGTGCAAAAGTTTGTGCAACGAAGTCGCGTCGGAATTATTCACAACGAACGCACCCGATCCACCCCATTGGACCCTAAACACGTGTTTTGGTGCATTTTGGGCCGTTTCATAACTGCACGAAAGTCGGTGCAAAACAACTTGAACTGGTGGAATTCGTGCATAAGTTCGTGCAACGAAGTCACATCAAAATTTTTCAACGAACGCACCCGATCTACTCCATTGGACACTAAACTCATGATTTGTTGCGTTTCGAACCGTTTCGTTACTGCATGATAGTCGTTGCAAAATGGGCCGAACTAGTGTAATTCGTGCAAAAGTTCGTTCAACAATGTCACGTCGAAATTTTTCGCAATGAACGCACCCGATCCACACCATTGGACCATAAACTCGTGTTTTGATGCATTTTTGGTAGTTTCATTACTGCACGAAAGTCCCTGCAAAATGAGCTGAACTGGTGCAATCCGTGCAAAAGTTTGTGCAACGAAGTCACGTCGGAATTATTCACAACGAACGCACCCGATCCACTCCATTTGACTCTAAACTTATGCTTTGTTGCATTTCGAACCGTTTCGTTACTGCATGATAGTCGGTGCAAAACAGGCCGAACTAGTGCAATTCATGCAAAAGTTCGTGCAACGAAGTTGCGTCGAATTTTTTTGCAATGAAAGCAACCATTCCACACCATTGGACCCCAAACTCGTGATTTGATGCATTTTGGGCCGTTTCATTACTGCACAAAGGTCACAGCAAAATGAACTGAACTCGTGCAGTTCGTGCAAAAGTTCGTACCACAAAGTCACATCAAAATTTTTCGCAACGAACGCACGCAATCCACTCCATTTTACTCTAAACTCATATTTAGTTGCGTTTCGGACCGTTTCGTTACGGCATGAAAGTTGGTGCAAAATAGGTCGCACTGGTGCAATTCGTGCAAAAGTTTGTGTAACGATGTCGCATCGAATTTTTTCGCAATGAACGCAACCCGATCCACACCATTGGACCCCAAACTCGTGATTTGGTGCATTTTGGGCCATTTCATTACTGCATGAAAGTCGGTTCAAAACGAGTTGAACTAGTGGAATTTGTGAAACGAAGTCGCGTCGAAATTTTTCACAAAGAAAGCACCCGATCCACCCAATTGGACCCCAAACACATGTTTTGACGCATTTTGAGTAGTTTTATTATTGCACGAATGTCACTGCAAAATGAGCTGAACTGGTGAAATTCGTGCAAAAGTTCGTGCAACGAAGTCGCGTCGAAATTTTTGGCAACGAACGCACCCGATCCACACCATTGGACCATAAACTCATGTTTTAATGCATTTTTGGACCATAAACTCATGTTTTAATGCATTTTTGGTAGTTTCATTACTGCGCGAAAGTCGCTGCAAAATGAGCTGAACTGGTGCAATTCGTGCAAAAGTTTGTGCAACGAAGTCGCGTCAGAATTATTCACAACGAACGCACCCGATCCACCCCATTGGACCCAAAACACGTGTTTTGGTGCATTTTGGGCCGTTTCATAACTGCACGAAAGTCGGTGCAAAACAACTTGAACTGGTGGAATTCGTGCATAAGTTCGTGCAACGAAGTCACATCAAAATTTTCAACGAACGCACCCGATCCACTCCATTGGACACTAAACACATGTTTTGTTGCATTTCGAACCGTTTCGTTACTGCATGATAGTCGTTGCAAAACGGGGCCGAACAAGTGCAATTCGTGCAAAAGTTCGTGCAACGAAGTCGCGTCGAAATTTTTGGCAACGAACGCACCCGATCCACACCATTGGACCATAAACTCATGTTTTAATGCATTTTTGGTAGTTTCATTACTGCACGAAAGTCGCTGCAAAATGAGCTGAACTGGTGCAATTCGTGCAAAAGTTTGTGCAACGAAGTCGCGTCGGAATTATTCACAACGAACGCACCCGATCCACCCCATTTGATCCTAAACACGTGTTTTGGTGCATTTTGGGCCGTTTCATAACTGCACGAAAGTCGGTGCAAAACAACTTGAACTGGTGGAATTCGTGCATAAGTTCGTGCAACGAAGTCACATAAAAATTTTTCAACGAACGCTCCCGATCCACTCCATTGGACACTAAACTCATGTTTTGTTGCGTTTCGAACCGTTTCGTTACTGCATGATAGTCGTTGCAAAATGGGCCGAACTAGTGTAATTCGTGCAAAAGTTCGTGCAACGAAGTCGCGTCGAAATTTTTGGCAACGAACGCACCCGATCCACACCATTGGACCATAAACTCGTGTTTTGATGCATTTTTGGTAGTTTCATTACTGCACGAAAGTCCCTGCAAAATGAGCTGAACTGGTGCAATTCGTGCAAAAGTTTGTGCAATGAAGTCACGTCGGAATTATTCACAACGAACGCACCCGATCCACCCCATTGGACCCTAAACTCGTGTTTTGGTGCATTTTGGGCCGTTTCATTACTGCACGAAAGTCGGTTCAAAATGATCTGAACTTGTGCAATTCGTGCAAAAGTTCGTGCAACGAAGTCGCGTCGAAATTGTTTGCAACGAACGCCCCCAATCCACTCCATTTGACTCTAAACTTATTCTTTGTTGCATTTCGAACCGTTTCGTTACTGCATGATAGTCGGTGCAAAACAGGCCGAACTAGTGCAATTCATGCAAAAGTTCGTGCAACGAAGTTGCGTCGAAATTTTTCGCAATGAAAGCAACCAATCCACACCATTGGACCCCAAACTCGTGATTTGATGCATTTTGGGCCGTTTCATTACTGCACAAAGGTCACAGCAAAATGAACTGAACTCGTGCAGTTCGTGCAAAAGTTCGTGCAACAAAGTCACATCGAAATTTTTTGCAACGAACGCACGCAATCCACTCCATTTTACTCTAAACTCATATTTTGTTGCGTTTCGGACCATTTCGTTACTGCATGAAAGTCGGTGCAAAATAGGTCGCACTGGTGCAATTCGTGCAAAAGTTTGTGTAACGATGTCGCATCGAATTTTTTCGCAATGAACGCAACCCGATCCACACTATTGGACCCCAAACTTTTGATTTGGTGCATTTTGGGCCGTTTCATTACTGCATGAAAGTCGGTTCAAAACGAGTTGAACTAGTGGAATTTGTGAAACGAGGTCGCGTCGAAATTTTTCGCAACGAACGCACCTGATCCTCCCCATTGGACCCTAAACTCATGTTTTGTTGCGTTTCGGACCGTTTCGTTACTGCATGATAGTCGGTGCAAAACGGGCCGAACTTGTGCAATTCGTGCAAAAGTTCATGCAACGAAGTCGCGTCGAAATTTTTCGCAATGAAAGCACCCGATCCACCCCATTGGACCCCAAACACATGTTTTGATGCATTTTGGGTAGTTTCATTACTGCACGAAAGTCACTGCAAAATGAGCTGAACTGGTGAAATTCGTGCAAAAGTTTGTGCAACGAAATCGCATCGGAATTTTTTGCAACGAACGCAACCGATCCACCACATTGGACCCTAAACTCGTGTTTTGGTGCATTTTGGGCCGTTTCACTACTGCACGAAAGTCGGTGCAAAACAAGCTGAACCGGTGGAATTCATGCAAAAGTTCGTGCAACGAAATCGCGTCGAAATTTTTCAACGAACGCACCCGATCCACTGCATTGGACCCTAAACTCATGTTTTGTTGCGTTTCGGACCGTTTCGTTACTGCATGATAGTCGGTGCAAAACGGGCCGAACAAGTGCAATTCGTGCAAAAGTTCGTGCAACGAAGTCGCGTCGAAATTTTTGGCAACGAACGCACCCGATCCACACCATTGGACCATAAACTCATGTTTTAATGCATTTTTGGTAGTTTCATTACTGCACGAAAGTCGCTGCAAAATGAGCTGAACTGGTGCAATTCGTGCAAAAGTTTGTGCAACAAAGTCGCGTCGGAATTATTCACAACGAACGCACCCGATCCACCCCATTGGACCCTAAACACGTGTTTTGGTGCATTTTGGGCCGTTTCATAACTGCACGAAAGTCGGTGCAAAACAACTTGAACTGGTGGAATTCGTGCATAAGTTCGTGCAACGAAGTCACATCAAAATTTTTCAACGAACGCACCCGATCCACTCCATTGGACACTAAACACATGTTTTGTTGCGTTTCGAACCGTTTCGTTACTGCATGATAGTCGTTGCAAAATTGGCCGAACTAGTGTAATTCGTGCAAAAGTTCGTTCAACGATGTCGCGTCGAAATTTTTCGCAATGAACGCACCCGATCCACACCATTGGACCATAAACTCGTGTTTTGATGCATTTTTGGTAGTTTCATTACTGCACGAAAGTCCCTGCAAAATGAGCTGAACTGGTGCAATTCGTGCAAAAGTTTGTGCAACGAAGTCGCGTCGAAATTTTTCGCAATGAACGCACCCGATCCACACCATTGGACCATAAACTCGTGTTTTGATGCATTTTTGGTAGTTTCATTACTGCACGAAAGTCCCTGCAAAATGAGCTGAACTGGTGCAATCCGTGCAAAAGTTTGTGCAACGAAGTCACGTCGGAATTATTCACAACGAACGCACCCGATCCACCCCATTGGACCCTAAACTCGTGTTTTGGTGCATTTTGGGCCGTTTCATTACTGCACGAAAGTCGGTTCAAAATGAGCTGAACTTGTGCAATTCGTGCAAAAGTTCGTGCAACGAAGTCGCGTCGAAATTGTTTGCAACGAACGCACCCAATCCACTCCATTTGACTCTAAACTTATGCTTTGTTGCATTTCGAACCGTTTCGTTACTGCATGATAGTCGGTGCAAAACAGGCCGAACTAGTGCAATTCATGCAAAAGTTCGTGCAACGAAGTTGCGTCGAATTTTTTTGCAATGAAAGCAACCAATCCACACCATTGGACCCCAAACTCGTGATTTGATGCATTTTGGGCCGTTTCATTACTGCACAAAGGTCACAGCAAAATGAACTGAACTCGTGCAGTTCGTGCAAAAGTTCGTGCCACAAAGTCACATCGAAATTTTTCGCAACGAACGCACGCAATCCACTCCATTTTACTCTAAACTCATATTTTGTTGCGTTTCGGACCGTTTCGTTACTGCATGAAAGTCGGTGCAAAATAGGTCGCACTGGTGCAATTCGTGCAAAAGTTTGTATAACGATGTCGCATCGGAATTTTTCGCAACGAACGCACCCAATCCACCCCATTGGACCCTAAACTTATGCTTTCTTGCGTTTTGAACCGTTTCGTTACTGCATGATAGTCGGTGCAAAACAGGCCGAACTAGTGCAATTCGTGCAAAAGTTCGTGCAACGAAGTCGCATCGAATTTTTTCGCAATGAACGCAACCCGATCCACACCATTGGACCCCAAACTCGTGATTTGGTGCATTTTGGGCCATTTCATTACTGCATGAAAGTCGGTTCAAAACGCGTTGAACTAGTGGAATTTGTGAAACGAAGTCGCGTCGAAATTTTTCACAATGAAAGCACCCGATCCACCCAATTGGACCCCAAACACATGTTTTGATGCATTTTGGGTAGTTTTATTACTGCACGAATGTCACTGCAAAATGAGCTGAACAGGTGAAATTCGTGCAAAAGTTTGTGCAACGAAATCGCATCGGAATTTTTCGCAACGAACGCAACCGATCCACCCCATTGGACCCTAAACTCGTGTTTTGGTGCATTTTGGGCTGTTTCATTACTGCACGAAAGTCGGTGCAAAATGAGCTGAACTTGTGCAATTCGTGCAAATGTTCGTGCAACGAAGTCTCGTCGAAATTGTTTGCAACGAACGCACCCAATCCACTCCATTTGACTCTAAACTTATGCTTTCTTGCGTTTTGAACCGTTTCGTTACTGCATGATAGTCGGTGCAAAACAGGCCGAACTAGTGCAATTCGTGCAAAAGTTCGTGCAACGAAGTCGCGTCGAAATTTTTCGCAATGAAAGCATCCGATCCACACCATTGGACCCCAAACTCGTGATTTGATGCATTTTGGGCCGTTTCATTACTGCACAAAGGTCACAGCAAAATGAACTGAACTCGTGCAGTTCGTGCAAAAGTTCGTGCAACAAAGTCACATCGAAATTTTTCGCAACGAACGCACGCAATCCACTCCATTTTACTCTAAACTCATATTTTGTTGCGTTTCGGACCGTTTCGTTACTACATGAAAGTCGGTGCAAAACAGGTCGCACTGGAGCAATTCGTGCAAAAGGTTGTGTATCGATGTCGCATCGAATTTTTTCGCAATGAACGCAACCTATCCACACCATTCGACCCAAAACTCGTGATTTGGTGCATTTTGGGCCGTTTCATTACTGCATGAAAGTCGGTTCAAAACGAGTTGAACTACTGGAATTTGTGAAACGAGGTCGCGTCGAAATTTTTCGCAACGAACGCACCTGATCCTCCCCATTGGACCCTAAACTCATGTTTTGTTGCGTTTCGGACCGTTTCGTTACTGCATGATAGTCGGTGCAAAACGGGCCGAACTTGTGCAATTCGTGCAAAAGTTCATGCAACGAAGTCGCGTCGAAATTTTTCGCAATGAAAGCACCCGATCCACCCCATTGGATCCCAAACACATGTTTTGATGCATTTTGGGTAGTTTCATTACTGCACGAATGTCACTGCAAAATGAGCTGAACTGGTGAAATTCGTGCAAAAGTTTGTGCAACGAAATCGCATCGGAATTTTTTGCAACAAACGCACCCGATCCACACCATTGGACCATAAACTCATGTTTTAATGCATTTTTGGACCATAAACTCATGTTTTAATGCATTTTTGGTAGTTTCATTACTGCACGAAAGTCGCTGCAAAATGAGCTGAACTGGTGCAATTCGTGCAAAAGTTTGTGCAACGAAGTCGCGTCGGAATTATTCACAACGAACGCACCCGATCCACCCCATTGGACCCTAAACACGTGTTTTGGTGCATTTTGGGCCGTTTCATAACTGCACGAAAGTCGGTGCAAAACAACTTGAACTGGTGGAATTCGTGCATAAGTTCGTGCAACGAAGTCACATCAAAATTTTTCAACGAACGCACCCGATCTACTCCATTGGACACTAAACTCATGATTTGTTGCGTTTCGAACCGTTTCGTTACTGCATGATAGTCGTTGCAAAATGGGCCGAACTAGTGTAATTCGTGCAAAAGTTCGTTCAACAATGTCACGTCGAAATTTTTCGCAATGAACGCACCCGATCCACACCATTGGACCATAAACTCGTGTTTTGATGCATTTTTGGTAGTTTCATTACTGCACGAAAGTCCCTGCAAAATGAGCTGAACTGGTGCAATCCGTGCAAAAGTTTGTGCAACGAAGTCACGTCGGAATTATTCACAACGAACGCACCCGATCCACTCCATTTGACTCTAAACTTATGCTTTGTTGCATTTCGAACCGTTTCGTTACTGCATGATAGTCGGTGCAAAACAGGCCGAACTAGTGCAATTCATGCAAAAGTTCGTGCAACGAAGTTGCGTCGAATTTTTTTGCAATGAAAGCAACCATTCCACACCATTGGACCCCAAACTCGTGATTTGATGCATTTTGGGCCGTTTCATTACTGCACAAAGGTCACAGCAAAATGAACTGAACTCGTGCAGTTCGTGCAAAAGTTCGTACCACAAAGTCACATCAAAATTTTTCGCAACGAACGCACGCAATCCACTCCATTTTACTCTAAACTCATATTTAGTTGCGTTTCGGACCGTTTCGTTACGGCATGAAAGTTGGTGCAAAATAGGTCGCACTGGTGCAATTCGTGCAAAAGTTTGTGTAACGATGTCGCATCGAATTTTTTCGCAATGAACGCAACCCGATCCACACCATTGGACCCCAAACTCGTGATTTGGTGCATTTTGGGCCATTTCATTACTGCATGAAAGTCGGTTCAAAACGAGTTGAACTAGTGGAATTTGTGAAACGAAGTCGCGTCGAAATTTTTCACAAAGAAAGCACCCGATCCACCCAATTGGACCCCAAACACATGTTTTGACGCATTTTGAGTAGTTTTATTATTGCACGAATGTCACTGCAAAATGAGCTGAACTGGTGAAATTCGTGCAAAAGTTCGTGCAACGAAGTCGCGTCGAAATTTTTGGCAACGAACGCACCCGATCCACACCATTGGACCATAAACTCATGTTTTAATGCATTTTTGGACCATAAACTCATGTTTTAATGCATTTTTGGTAGTTTCATTACTGCGCGAAAGTCGCTGCAAAATGAGCTGAACTGGTGCAATTCGTGCAAAAGTTTGTGCAACGAAGTCGCGTCAGAATTATTCACAACGAACGCACCCGATCCACCCCATTGGACCCAAAACACGTGTTTTGGTGCATTTTGGGCCGTTTCATAACTGCACGAAAGTCGGTGCAAAACAACTTGAACTGGTGGAATTCGTGCATAAGTTCGTGCAACGAAGTCACATCAAAATTTTTCAACGAACGCACCCGATCCACTCCATTGGACACTAAACACATGTTTTGTTGCATTTCGAACCGTTTCGTTACTGCATGATAGTCGTTGCAAAACGGGCCGAACAAGTGCAATTCGTGCAAAAGTTCGTGCAACGAAGTCGCGTCGAAATTTTTGGCAACGAACGCACCCGATCCACACCATTGGACCATAAACTCATGTTTTAATGCATTTTTGGTAGTTTCATTACTGCACGAAAGTCGCTGCAAAATGAGCTGAACTGGTGCAATTCGTGCAAAAGTTTGTGCAACGAAGTCGCGTCGGAATTATTCACAACGAACGCACCCGATCCACCCCATTTGATCCTAAACACGTGTTTTGGTGCATTTTGGGCCGTTTCATAACTGCACGAAAGTCGGTGCAAAACAACTTGAACTGGTGGAATTCGTGCATAAGTTCGTGCAACGAAGTCACATAAAAATTTTTCAACGAACGCTCCCGATCCACTCCATTGGACACTAAACTCATGTTTTGTTGCGTTTCGAACCGTTTCGTTACTGCATGATAGTCGTTGCAAAATGGGACGAACTAGTGTAATTCGTGCAAAAGTTCGTGCAACGAAGTCGCGTCGAAATTTTTGGCAACGAACGCACCCGATCCACACCATTGGACCATAAACTCGTGTTTTGATGCATTTTTGGTAGTTTCATTACTGCACGAAAGTCCCTGCAAAATGAGCTGAACTGGTGCAATTCGTGCAAAAGTTTGTGCAATGAAGTCACGTCGGAATTATTCACAACGAACGCACCCGATCCACCCCATTGGACCCTAAACTCGTGTTTTGGTGCATTTTGGGCCGTTTCATTACTGCACGATCTGAACTTGTGCAATTCGTGCAAAAGTTCGTGCAACGAAGTCGCGTCGAAATTGTTTGCAACGAACGCCCCCAATCCACTCCATTTGACTCTAAACTTATTCTTTGTTGCATTTCGAACCGTTTCGTTACTGCATGATAGTCGGTGCAAAACAGGCCGAACTAGTGCAATTCATGCAAAAGTTCGTGCAACGAAGTTGCGTCGAAATTTTTCGCAATGAAAGCAACCAATCCACACCATTGGACCCCAAACTCGTGATTTGATGCATTTTGGGCCGTTTCATTACTGCACAAAGGTCACAGCAAAATGAACTGAACTCGTGCAGTTCGTGCAAAAGTTCGTGCAACAAAGTCACATCGAAATTTTTTGCAACGAACGCACGCAATCCACTCCATTTTACTCTAAACTCATATTTTGTTGCGTTTCGGACCATTTCGTTACTGCATGAAAGTCGGTGCAAAATAGGTCGCACTGGTGCAATTCGTGCAAAAGTTTGTGTAACGATGTCGCATCGAATTTTTTCGCAATGAACGCAACCCGATCCACACTATTGGACCCCAAACTTTTGATTTGGTGCATTTTGGGCCGTTTCATTACTGCATGAAAGTCGGTTCAAAACGAGTTGAACTAGTGGAATTTGTGAAACGAGGTCGCGTCGAAATTTTTCGCAACGAACGCACCTGATCCTCCCCATTGGACCCTAAACTCATGTTTTGTTGCGTTTCGGACCGTTTCGTTACTGCATGATAGTCGGTGCAAAACGGGCCGAACTTGTGCAATTCGTGCAAAAGTTCATGCAACGAAGTCGCGTCGAAATTTTTCGCAATGAAAGCACCCGATCCACCCCATTGGACCCCAAACACATGTTTTGATGCATTTTGGGTAGTTTCATTACTGCACGAAAGTCACTGCAAAATGAGCTGAACTGGTGAAATTCGTGCAAAAGTTTGTGCAACGAAATCGCATCGGAATTTTTTGCAACGAACGCAACCGATCCACCACATTGGACCCTAAACTCGTGTTTTGGTGCATTTTGGGCCGTTTCACTACTGCACGAAAGTCGGTGCAAAACAAGCTGAACCGGTGGAATTCATGCAAAAGTTCGTGCAACGAAATCGCGTCGAAATTTTTCAACGAACGCACCCGATCCACTGCATTGGACCCTAAACTCATGTTTTGTTGCGTTTCGGACCGTTTCGTTACTGCATGATAGTCGGTGCAAAACGGGCCGAACAAGTGCAATTCGTGCAAAAG
Organism: Panicum miliaceum; assembly: GCA_032594955.1. NCBI lineage: Eukaryota > Viridiplantae > Streptophyta > Magnoliopsida > Poales > Poaceae > Panicum > Panicum miliaceum. Next base: position 21,232,993 of record CM064068.1, read on the forward strand.
TTCGTGCAACGAAGTCGCGTCGAAATTTTTGGCAACGAACGCACCCGATCCACACCATTGGACCATAAACTCATGTTTTAATGCATTTTTGGTAGTTTCATTACTGCACGAAAGTCGCTGCAAAATGAGCTGAACTGGTGCAATTCGTGCAAAAGTTTGTGCAACAAAGTCGCGTCGGAATTATTCACAACGAACGCACCCGATCCACCCCATTGGACCCTAAACACGTGTTTTGGTGCATTTTGGGCCGTTTCATAACTGCACGAAAGTCGGTGCAAAACAACTTGAACTGGTGGAATTCGTGCATAAGTTCGTGCAACGAAGTCACATCAAAATTTTTCAACGAACGCACCCGATCCACTCCATTGGACACTAAACACATGTTTTGTTGCGTTTCGAACCGTTTCGTTACTGCATGATAGTCGTTGCAAAATTGGCCGAACTAGTGTAATTCGTGCAAAAGTTCGTTCAACGATGTCGCGTCGAAATTTTTCGCAATGAACGCACCCGATCCACACCATTGGACCATAAACTCGTGTTTTGATGCATTTTTGGTAGTTTCATTACTGCACGAAAGTCCCTGCAAAATGAGCTGAACTGGTGCAACACGTGCAAAAGTTTGTGCAACGAAGTCACGTCGGAATTATTCACAACGAACGCACCCGATCCACCCCATTGGACCCTAAACTCGTGTTTTGGTGCATTTTGGGCCGTTTCATTACTGCACGAAAGTCGGTTCAAAATGAGCTGAACTTGTGCAATTCGTGCAAAAGTTCGTGCAACGAAGTCGCGTCGAAATTGTTTGCAACGAACGCCCCCAATCCACTCCATTTGACTCTAAACTTATGCTTTGTTGCATTTCGAACCGTTTCGCTACTCCATGATAGTCGGTGCAAAACAGGCCGAACTAGTGCAATTCATGCAAAAGTTCGTGCAACGAAGTTGCGTCGAAATTTTTCGCAATGAAAGCAACCAATCCACACCATTAGACCCCAAACTCGTGATTTGATGCATTTTGGGCCATTTCATTACTGCACGAAAGTTGGTGCAAAAGAAGCTGAACTGGTGCAATTCGTGCAAAAGTTCATGCAACGAAGTCGCATCGGAATTTTTCGCAACGAACGCACCCAATCCACCCCATTGGACCCTAAACTTATGCTTTCTTGCGTTTTGAACCGTTTCGTTACTGCATGATAGTCGGTGCAAAACAGGCCGAACTAGTGCAATTCGTGCAAAAGTTCGTGCAACGAAGTCGCGTCAAAATTTTTCGCAATGAACGCAACCCGATCCACACCATTGGACCCCAAACTCGTGATTTGGTGCATTTTGGGCCATTTCATTACTGCATGAAAGTCGGTTCAAAACGAGTTGAACTAGTGGAATTTGTGAAACGAAGTCGCGTCGAAATTTTTCACAATGAAAGCACCCGATGCACCCCATTGGACCCCAAACACATGTTTTGATGCATTTTGGGCCATTTCATTACTGCATGAAAGTCGGTTCAAAACGAGTTGAACTAGTGGAATTTGTGAAACGAAGTCGCGTCGAAATTTTTCACAATGAAAGCACCCGATCCACCCCATTGGACCCCAAACACATGTTTTGATGCATTTTGGGCCATTTCATTACTGCATGAAAGTCGGTTCAAAACGAGTTGAACTAGTGGAATTTGTGAAACGAAGTCGCGTCGAAATTTTTCACAATGAAAGCACCCGATCCACCCCATTGGACCCCAAACACATGTTTTGATGCATTTTGGGCCATTTCATTACTGCATGAAAGTCGGTTCAAAACGAGTTGAACTAGTGGAATTTGTGAAACGAGGTCGCGTTGAAATTTTTCGCAACGAACGCACCTGATCCTCCCCATTGGACCCTAAACTCATGTTTTGTTGCGTTTCGGACCGTTTCGTTACTGCAAGATAGTCGGTGCAAAATGGGCCGAACTTGTGCAATTCGTGCAAAAGTTCATGCAATGAAGTCGCGTCGAAATTTTTCGCAATGAAAGCACCCGATCCACCCCATTGGACCCCAAACACATGTTTTGATGCATTTTGGGTAGTTTCATTACTACACGAATGTCACTGCAAAATGAGCTGAACTGGTGAAATTCGTGCAAAAGTTTGTGCAACGAAATCGCATCGGAATTTTTCGCAACGAACGCAACCGATCCACCACATTGGACCCTAAACTCGTGTTTTGGTGCATTTTGGGCCGTTTCACTACTGCACGAAAGTCGGTGCAAAACAAGCTGAACCGGTGGAATTCATGCAAAAGTTCGTGCAACGAAATCGCGTCGAAATTTTTCAACGAACGCACCCGATCCACTGCATTGGACCCTAAACTCATGTTTTGTTGCGTTTCGGACCGTTTCGTTACTGCATGATAGTCGGTGCAAAACGGGCCGAACAAGTGCAATTCGTGCAAAAGTTCGTGCAACGAAGTCGCGTCGAAATTTTTGGCAACGAACGCACCCGATCCACACCATTGGACCATAAACTCATGTTTTAATGCATTTTTGGACCATAAACTCATGTTTTAATGCATTTTTGATAGTTTCATTACTGCACGAAAGTCGCTGCAAAATGAGCTGAACTGGTGCAATTCGTGCAAAAGTTTGTGCAACGAAGTCGCGTCGGAATTATTCACAACGAACGCACCCGATCCACCCCATTGGACCCTAAACACGTGTTTTGGTGCATTTTGGGCCGTTTCATAACTGCACGAAAGTCGGTGCAAAACAACTTGAACTGGTGGAATTCGTGCATAAGTTCGTGCAACGAAGTCACATCAAAATTTTTCAACGAACGCACCCGATCCACTCCATTGGACACTAAACTCATGTTTTGTTGCGTTTCGAACCGTTTCGTTACTGCATGATAGTCGTTGCAAAATTGGCCGAACTAGTGTAATTCGTGCAAAAGTTCGTTCAACGATGTCGCGTCGAAATTTTTCGCAATGAACGCACCCGATCCACACCATTGGACCATAAACTCGTGTTTTGATGCATTTTTGGTAGTTTCATTACTGCACGAAAGTCCCTGCAAAATGAGCTGAACTGGTGCAATACGTGCAAAAGTTTGTGCAACGAAGTCACGTCGGAATTATTCACAACGAACGCACCCGATCCACCCCATTGGACCCTAAACTCGTGTTTTGGTGCATTTTGGGCCGTTTCATTACTGCACGAAAGTCGGTTTAAAATGAGCTGAACTTGTGCAATTCGTGCAAAAGTTCGTGCAACGAAGTCGCGTCGAAATTGTTTGCAACGAACGCCCCCAATCCACTCCATTTGACTCTAAACTTATGCTTTGTTGCATTTCGAACCGTTTCGCTACTCCATGATAGTCGGTGCAAAACAGGCCGAACTAGTGCAATTCATGCAAAAGTTCGTGCAACGAAGTTGCGTCGAAATTTTTCGCAATGAAAGCAACCAATCCACACCATTAGACCCCAAACTCGTGATTTGATGCATTTTGGGCCATTTCATTACTGCACGAAAGTTGGTGCAAAAGAAGCTGAACTGGTGCAGTTCGTGCAAAAGTTCATGCAACGAAGTCGCATCGGAATTTTTCGCTACGAACGCACCCAATCCACCCCATTGGACCCTAAACTTATGCTTTCTTGCGTTTTGAACCGTTTTGTTACTGCATGATAGTCGGTGCAAAACAGGCCGAACTAGTGCAATTCGTGCAAAAGTTCGTGCAACGAAGTCGCGTCAAAATTTTTCGCAATGAACGCAACCCGATCCACACCATTGGACCCCAAACTCGTGATTTGGTGCATTTTGGGCCGTTTCATTACTGCATGAAAGTCGGTTCAAAACGAGTTGAACTAGTGGAATTTGTGAAACGAGGTCGCGTCGAAATTTTTCGCAACGAACGCACCTGATCCTCCCCATTGGACCCTAAACTCATGTTTTGTTGCGTTTCGGACCGTTTCGTTACTGCATGATAGTCGGTGCAAAACGGGCCGAACTTGTGCAATTCGTGCAAAAGTTCATGCAACGAAGTCGCGTCGAAATTTTTCGCAATGAAAGCACCCGATCCACCCCATTGGACCCCAAACACATGTTTTGATGCATTTTGGGTAGTTTCATTACTGCACGAATGTCACTGCAAAATGAGCTGAACTGGTGAAATTCGTGCAAAAGTTTGTGCAACGAAATCGCATCGGAATTTTTTGCAACGAACGCAACCGATCCACCACATTGGACCCTAAACTCGTGTTTTGGTGCATTTTGGGCCGTTTCACTACTGCACGAAAGTCGGTGCAAAACAAGCTGAACCGGTGGAATTCATGCAAAAGTTCGTGCAACGAAATCGCGTCGAAATTTTTCAACGAACGCACCCGATCCACTGCATTGGACCCTAAACTCATGTTTTGTTGCGTTTCGGACCGTTTCGTTACTGCATGATAGTCGGTGCAAAACGGGCCGAACAAGTGCAATTCGTGCAAAAGTTCGTGCAACGAAGTCGCGTCGAAATTTTTGGCAACGAACGCACCCGATCCACACCATTGGACCATAAACTCATGTTTTAATGCATTTTTGGTAGTTTCATTACTGCACGAAAGTCGCTGCAAAATGAGCTGAACTGGTGCAATTCGTGCAAAAGTTTGTGCAACGAAGTCGCGTCGGAATTATTCACAACGAACGCACCCGATCCACCCCATTGGACCCTAAACACGTGTTTTGGTGCATTTTGGGCCGTTTCATAACTGCACGAAAGTCGGTGCAAAACAACTTGAACTGGTGGAATTCGTGCATAAGTTCGTGCAACGAAGTCACATCAAAATTTTTCAACGAACGCACCCGATCCACTCCATTGGACACTAAACTCATGTTTTGTTGCGTTTCGAACCGTTTCGTTACTGCATGATAGTCGTTGCAAAATGGGCCGAACTAGTGTAATTCGTGCAAAAGTTCGTTCAACGATGTCGCGTCGAAATTTTTCGCAATGAACGCACCCGATCCACACCATTGGACCATAAACTCGTGTTTTGATGCATTTTTGGTAGTTTCATTACTGCACGAAAGTCCCTGCAAAATGAGCTGAACTGGTGCAATACGTGCAAAAGTTTGTGCAACGAAGTCACGTCGGAATTATTCACAACGAACGCCCCATTGGACCCTAAACTCGTGTTTTGGTGCATTTTGGGCCGTTTCATTACTGCACGAAAGTCGGTTCAAAATGAGCTGAACTTGTGCAATTCGTGCAAAAGTTCGTGCAACGAAGTCGCGTCGAAATTGTTTGCAACGAACGCCCCCAATCCACTCCATTTGACTCTAAACTTATGCTTTGTTGCATTTCGAACCGTTTCGCTACTCCATGATAGTCGGTGCAAAACAGGCCGAACTAGTGCAATTCATGCAAAAGTTCGTGCAACGAAGTTGCGTTGAAATTTTTCGCAATGAAAGCAACCAATCCACACCATTAGACCCCAAACTCGTGATTTGATGCATTTTGGGCCGTTTCATTACTGCACAAAGGTCACAGCAAAATGAACTAAACTCGTGCAGCTCGTGCAAAAGTTCGTGCAACAAAGTGACATCGAAATTTTTGGCAACGAACGCACGCAATCCACTCCATTTTACTCTAAACTCATATTTTGTTGCGTTTCGGACCGTTTCGTTACTGCATGAAAGTCGGTGCAAAACAGGTCGCACTGGTGCAATTCGTGCAAAAGTTTGTGTATCGATATCGCATCGAATTTTTTCGCAATGAACGCAACCTATCCATACCATTCGACCCTAAACTCGTGATTTGGTGCATTTTGGGCCGTTTCATTACTGCATGAAAGTCGGTTCAAAACGAGTTGAACTAGTGGAATTTGTGAAACGAAGTCGCGTCGAAATTTTTCACAATGAAAGCACCCGATCCACCCAATTGGACCCAAAACACATGTTTTGATGCATTTTGGGTAGTTTTATTACTGCATGAATGTCACTGCAAAATGAGCTGAACTGGTGAAATTCGTGCAAAAGTTTGTGCAACGAAATCGCATCGGAATTTTTCGCAACGAACGCAACCGATCCACCCCATTGGACCCTAAACTCGTGTTTTGGTGCATTTTGGGCTGTTTCATTACTGCACGAAAGTCGGTGCAAAATGAGCTGAACTTGTGCAATTCGTGCAAATGTTCGTGCAACGAAGTCTCGTCGAAATTGTTTGCAACGAACGCACCCAATCCACTCCATTTGACTCTAAACTTAAGCTTTCTTGCGTTTTGAACCGTTTCGTTACTGCATGATAGTCGGTGCAAAAAAGGCCGAACTAGTGCAATTCGTGCAAAAGTTCGTGCAACGAAGTTGCGTCGAAATTTTTCGCAATGAAAGCACCCGATCCACACCATTGGACCCCAAACTCGTGATTTCATGCATTTTGGGCCGTTTCATTACTGCACAAAGGTCACAGCAAAATGAACTGAACTCGTGCAGTTCGTGCAACAAAGTCACATCGAAATTTTTCGCAACGAACGCACGCAATCCACTCCATTTTACTCTAAACTCATATTTTGTTGCGTTTCGGACCGTTTCGTTACTACATGAAAGTCGGTGCAAAACAGGTCGCACTGGTGCAATTCGTGCAAAAGTTTGTGTATCGATGTCGCATCGAATTTTTGCGCAATGAACGCAACCTATCCACACCATTCGACCCAAAACTCGTGATTTGGTGCATTTTGGGCCGTTTCATTACTGCATGAAAGTCGGTTCAAAACGAGTTGAACTAGTGGAATTTGTGAAACGAGGTCGCGTCGAAATTTTTCGCAACGAACGCACCTGATCCTCCCCATTGGACCCTAAACTCATGTTTTGTTGCGTTTCGGACCGTTTCGTTACTGCATGATAGTCGGTGCAAAACGGGCCGAACTTGTGCAATTCGTGCAAAAGTTCATGCAACGAAGTCGCGTCGAAATTTTTCGCAATGAAAGCACCCGATCCACCCCATTGGATCCCAAACACATGTTTTGATGCATTTTGGGTAGTTTCATTACTGCACGAATGTCACTGCAAAATGAGCTGAACTGGTGAAATTCGTGCAAAAGTTTGTGCAACGAAATCGCATCGGAATTTTTTGCAACGAACGCAACCGATCCACCACATTGGACCCTAAACTCGTGTTTTGGTGCATTTTGGGCCGTTTCACTACTGCACGAAAGTCGGTGCAAAACAAGCTGAACTGGTGGAATTCATGCAAAAGTTCGTGCAACGAAATCGCGTCAAAATTTTTCAACGAACGCACCCGATCCACTGCATTGGACCCTAAACTCGTGTTTTGTTGCGTTTCGGACCGTTTCTCTGCATGATAGTCGGTGCAAAACGGGGCCGAACAAGTGCAATTCGTGCAAAAGTTCGTGCAACAAAGTCGCGTCGAAATTTTTGGCAACGAACGCACCCGATCCACACCATTGGACCATAAACTCATGTTTTAATACATTTTTCGTAGTTTTATTACTGCACGAAAGTCGCTGCAAAATGAGCTGAACTGGTGCAATTCGTGCAAAAGTTTGTGCAACGAAGTCGCGTCGGAATTATTCACAACGAACGCACCCGATCCACCCCATTGGACCCTAAACACGTGTTTTGGTGCATTTTGGGCCGTTTCATAACTGCACGAACGTCGGTGCAAAACAACTTGAACTGGTGGAATTCGTGCATAAGTTCGTGCAACGAAGTCACATCAAAATTTTTCAACGAACGCACCCGATCCACTCCATTGGACACTAAACTCATGTTTTGTTGCGTTTCGAACCGTTTCGTTACTGCATGATAGTCGTTGCAAAATGGGCCGAACTAGTGTAATTCGTGCAAAAGTTCGTTCAACGATGTCGCGTCGAAATTTTTCGCAATGAACGCACCCGATCCACACTATTGGACCATAAACTCGTGTTTTGATGCATTTTTGGTAGTTTCATTACTGCACGAAAGTCCCTGCAAAATGAGCTGAACTGGTGCAATTCGTGCAAAAGTTTGTGCAACGAAGTCGCGTCGAAATTTTTCGCAACGAACGCACCTGATCCTCCCCATTGGACCCTAAACTCATGTTTTGTTGCGTTTCGGACCGTTTTGTTACTGCAAGATAGTCGGTGCAAAACGGGCCGAACATGTGCAATTCGTGCAAAAGTTCGTGCAACGAAGTCGCGTCGAAATTGTTTGCAACGAACGCCCCCAATCCACTCCATTTGACTCTAAACTTATGCTTTGTTGCATTTCGAACCGTTTCGTTACTGCATGATAGTCGGTGCAAAACAGGCCGAACTAGTGCAATTCATGACAAAGTTCGTGCAACGAAGTTGCGTCGAATTTTTTTGCAATGAAAGCAACCAATCCACACCATTGGACCCCAAACTCATGATTTGATGCATTTTGGGCCGTTTCATTACTGCACAAAGGTCACAGCAAAATGAACTGAACTCGTGCAGTTCGTGCAAAAGTTCGTGCCACAAAGTCACATCGAAATTTTTCGCAACGAACGCACGCAATCCACTCCATTTTACTCTAAACTCATATTTTGTTGCGTTTCGGACCGTTTCGTTACGGCATGAAAGTTGGTGCAAAATAGGTCGCACTGGTGCAATTCGTGCAAAAGTTTGTGTAACGATGTCGCATCGAATTTTTTCGCAATGAACGCAACCCGATCCACACCATTGGACCCCAAACTCGTGATTTGGTGCATTTTGGGCCATTTCATTACTGCATGAAAGTCGGTTCAAAACGAGTTGAACTAGTGGAATTTGTGAAACGAAGTCGCGTCGAAATTTTTCACAATGAAAGCACCCGATCCACCCCATTGGACCCCAAACACATGTTTTGATGCATTTTGGGTAGTTTTATTACTGCACGAATGTCACTGCAAAATGAGCTGAACTGGTGAAATTCGTGCAAAAGTTTGTGCAACGAAATCGCATCGGAATTTTTCGCAACGAACGCAACCGATCCACCCCATTGGACCCTAAACTCGTGTTTTGGTGCATTTTGGGCCGTTTCACTACTGCACGAAAGTCGGTGCAAAACAAGCTGAACTGGTGGAATTCATGCAAAAGTTCGTGCAACGAAATCGCGTCGAATTTTTTCGCAATGAACGCAACCCGATCCACACCATTGGACCCCAAACTCGTGATTTGGTGCATTTTGGGCCGTTTCATTACTGCATGAAAGTCGGTTCAAAACGAGTTGAACTAGTGGAATTTGTGAAACGAAGTCGCGTCGAAATTTCTCACAATGAAAGCACCCGATCCACCCCATTGGACCCCAAACACATGTTTTGATGCATTTTGGGTAGTTTTATTACTGCACGAATGTCACAGCAAAATGAGCTGAACTGGTGAAATTCGTGCAAAAGTTTGTGCAACGAAATCGCATCGGAATTTTTCGCAACAAACGCAACCGATCCACCCCATCGGACCCTAAACTCGTGTTTTGGTGCATTTTGGGCTGTTTCATTACTGCACGAAAGTTGGTGCAAAAGAAGCTGAACTGGTGCAATTCGTGCAAAAGTTCATGCAACGAAGTCGTATCGGAATTTTTCGCAACGAACGCACCCAATCCACCCCATTGGACCCTAAACTTATGCTTTCTTGCGTTTTGAACCGTTTCGTTACTGCATGATAGTCGGTGCAAAACAGGCCGAACTAGTGCAATTCGTGCAAAAGTTCGTGCATCGAAGTCGCGTTGAAATTTTTCGCAATGAACGCAACCCGATCCACACCATTGGACCCCAAACTCGTGATTTGGTGCATTTTGGGCCATTTGATTACTGCATGAAAGTCGGTTCAAAACGAGTTGAACTAGTGGAATTTGTGAAACGAAGTCGCGTCGAAATTTTTCACAATGAAAGCACCCGATCCACCCCATTGGACCCCAAACACATGTTTTGATGCATTTTGGGCCATTTCATTACTGCATGAAAGTCGGTTCAAAACGAGTTGAACTAGTGGAATTTGTGAAACGAGGTCGCGTCGAAATTTTTCGCAACGAACGCACCTGATCCTCCCCATTGGATCCTAAACTCATGTTTTGTTGCGTTTCGGACCGTTTCGTTACTGCATGATAGTCGGTGCAAAACGGGCCGAACTTGTGCAATTCGTGCAAAAGTTCATGCAACGAAGTCGCGTCGAAATTTTTCGCAATGAAAGCACCCAATCCACCCCATTGGACCCCAAACACATGTTTTGATGCATTTTGGGTAGTTTCATTACTACACGAATGTCACTGCAAAATGACCAGAACTGGTGAAATTCGTGCAAAAGTTTGTGCAACGAAATCGCATCGGAATTTTTCGCAACGAACGCAACCGATCCACCACATTGGACCCTAAACTCGTGTTTTTGTGCATTTTGGGCCCTTTCACTACTGCACGAAAGTCGGTGCAAAACAAGCTGAACCGGTGGAATTCATGCAAAAGTTCGTGCAACGAAATCGCGTTGAAATTTTTCAACGAACGCACCCGATCCACTGCATTGGACCCTAAACTCATGTTTTGTTGCGTTTCGGACCGTTTCGTTACTGCGTGATAGTCGGTGCAAAACGGGCCGAACAAGTGCAATTCGTGCAACGAAGTCGCGTCAAAATATTTGGCAACGAACGCACCCGATCCAAACCATTGGACCATAAACTCATGTTTTAATGCATTTTTGGTAGTTTCATTACTGCACGAAAGTCGCTGCAAAATGAGCTGAACTGGTGCAATTCGTGCAAAAGTTTGTGCAACGAAGTCGCGTCGGAATTATTCACAACGAACGCACCCGATCCACCCCATTGGACCCTAAACACGTGTTTTGGTGCATTTTGGGCCGTTTCATAACTGCACGAAAGTCGGTGCAAAACAACTTGAACTGGTGGAATTCGTGCATAAGTTCGTGCAACGAAGTCACATCAAAATTTTTCAACGAACGCACCCGATCCACTCCATTGGACACTAAACTCATGTTTTGTTGCGTTTCGAACCGTTTCGTTACTGCATGATAGTCGTTGCAAAATGGGCCGAACTAGTGTAATTCGTGCAAAAGTTCGTTCAACGATGTCGCGTCGAAATTTTTCGCAATGAACGCACCCGATCCACACCATTGGACCATAAACTCGTGTTTTGATGCATTTTTGGTAGTTTCATTACTGCACGAAAGTCCCTGCAAAATGAGCTGAACTGGTGCAATCCGTGCAAAAGTTTGTGCAACGAAGTCACGTCGGAATTATTCACAACGAACGCACCCGATCCACCCCATTGGACCCTAAACTCGTGTTTTGGTGCATTTTGGGCCGTTTCATTACTGCACGAAAGTCGGTTCAAAATGAGCTGAACTTGTGCAATTCGTGCAAAAGTTCGTGCAACGAAGTCGCGTCGAAATTGTTTGCAACGAACGCCCCCAATCCACTCCATTTGACTCTAAACTTATGCTTTGTTGCATTTCGAACCGTTTCGTTACTGCATGATAGTCGGTGCAAAACAGGCCGAACTAGTGCAATTCATGCAAAAGTTTGTGCAACGAAGTTGCGTCGAATTTTTTTGCAATGAAAGCAACCAATCCACACCATTGGACCCCAAACTCGTGATTTGATGCATTTTGGGCCGTTTCATTACTGCACAAAGGTCACAGCAAAATGAACTGAACTCGTGCAGTTCGTGCAAAAGTTCGTACCACAAAGTCACATCGAAATTTTTTGCAACGAACGCACGCAATCCACTCCATTTTACTCTAAACTCATATTTTGTTGCGTTTCGGACCATTTCGTTACTGCATGAAAGTCGGTGCAAAATAGGTCGCACTGGTGCAATTCGTGCAAAAGTTTGTGTAACGATGTCGCATCGAATTTTTTCGCAACGAACGCAACCGATCCACCCCATTGGACCCTTAATGGTGACCCGCTAGGGTTTGATTCCCGATCTATCGATGAGAGGCGTGGATAACTCGATTGGTCGATGGAGGCGACGTTCACGGCCCGACTACAGCCTTCCAAGCTGCGCCTTAGCAACCGATACACCCCCTCCAATGGCTGTCGCGATCTTGTGGAGCGCGGCACCCGGCCACTAGGGCACTCGTCCTGCAAGCAATCGAAGAACTAGCAAGAACAAGTATGACAAGTACTGAATTTACTAGATATAAATGAAGGTTTCACACGCAATCTCAATAATGGTGGGGTTCCGAAGACAAGAAGACGGGCGGCTGATCCAGCACGCGCGCTTGCAAGCAAGTAGCGAAGGCTAAACTTGATCTAAACAAAACCCCAAGCATCCTTGACGGCGGCTAAGGGGTATAAGTACGTGGGAGGACGACCACAGGGGTGTTGGGGTCGTACTCCAACCCTAGGACGCGTCCGTAATGGACTCAACTTGATACACGGCCCATTGGACCAAAACAGGGTGACGCAGCACCATGGGCAGAAACGGACTCTGTATTAATTTAACGATTGCGGCCGACTCGTATTAGATATGGCTATGAGGCCGGATCCGTTTGAAAGAAGACTTCATAAGCTTTCCACGAAGTACTTGAACGCCCCAATCCGAGTTTATATGCGACCGTGGTTTCCGTCACAAGTTGGTACTGTTCTGCAGTCCGAATCCAGCTTGCGCGAATCTGTTTCCCTTTCGGCCGCCTCCTTGGTTCCTAAGCAAAACAAGAGTACACGGGTCTCCATGGTCTAAACATGATGCACATGAGCTTAGATTTGAACTCACCTGATGATTAAGTTGATGCGCATGAGCACGAGTAATAGGACCAGCAATAGGTACTTGTGTCGGAGTGGATGTATCGTTGGTGTTGGTGTCCTCATCATCCTCCCCTTCTTGCATTTGAGTCGTCCTCGACTCAAGCTCATCTTCCTCTCCCAAATATGGCTTCAAATCTGCAATGTTAAATGTGGGACTAACCCCAAAATTCGCAGGCAGATCGAGCTTATATGCATTATCATTGACTTTCTCTAGCACTTTAAATGGTCCATCAGCCCGAGGTAGCAATTTAGATTTTCTCAATTCAGGAAACCTTTCCTTTCTCAAATGCAGCCAAACTAAATCTCCAGGTTCAAACTTTAGTTCCTTCCTACCTTTATCACCAGCAATCTTGTATTTAGCATTCATGCGCTCTATGTTTTCTTTAGTTGTTTCATGCAGTTTTAACATCAATTCGGCACGCTTAGTAGCATCAAAATTCGTTTTTTCAGAAAATGGCAAAGGCATTAAATCAATAGGAGCACGAGGCAAGAAACCATATACAATCTGAAATGGGCACATCTTTGTAGTAGAATGCAGCGATCGATTATAAGCGAATTCAATATGAGGCAAACAATCTTCCCACATCTTAATGTTCTTCTTTAAAACAGCCCTTAACATAGTAGACAAAGTCCTATTAACCACTTCAGTTTGACCATCAGTTTGCGGATGACATGTAGTAGAAAACAACAATTTAGTTCCCAATTTACCCCATAAAGTCTTCCAAAAATAACTAAGAAATTTAGCATCACGATCAGAAACAATTGTGTTGGGCACACCATGCAAACGAACAATTTCCCGAAAGAACAAATCAGCAATGTGAGAAGCATCATCAGTTTTATGACATGGTATGAAATGGGCCATCTTAGAAAATCTATCAACAACCACAAACACACTATCACGTCCCTTCCTAGTCCTAGGCAATCCTAACACAAAATCCATAGAAATATCTTCCCAAGGAGCACTAGGAACAGGTAGAGGCAAATACAAACCATGTGGATTCAATCGTGATTTAGCCTTTTGACATGTCGTGCAGCGAGCAACAAATCTCTCCACATCTCTTCTCATCTTTGGCCAAAAGAAATGACCAGCAAGTATATCTTCCGTTTTCTTTGCTCCAAAATGCCCCATTAAGCCACCTCGATGCGCTTCCTGCAACAATAACAAGCGAACGGAGCTAGCTGGAATGCATAGCTTGTTAGCTCTAAAGACAAACCCATCACTAACGATGAATTTGTTCCATCCCTTGCCCTCTTTACAATGCAGCAACACATCTTTAAAATCAGCATCATTAACATATTGATCTTTAATCGTTTCCAATCCAAATATTTTGTAATCAAGTTGGTTCAACAAGGTGTATCTCCTAGACAATGCATCAGCAATTATATTCTCTTTCCCTTTCTTGTGCTTAATAATATAAGGAAAAGATTCAATAAATTCAACCCACTTAGCATGTCTACGGTTCAATTTTCCTTGACTACGAATATGTTTTAAAGATTCATGATCTGAATGAATAACAAACTCTTTGGGCCATAGATAATGCTGCCATGTTTCTAATGTGCGAACAAGAGCATACAATTCCTTATCATAAGTAGAATAATTCAGAACAGGCCCGCTCAATTTTTCACTGAAATAAGCAATAGGTTTGCCTTCTTGTAACAAAACACCACCCAAACCAATGCCACTAACATCACATTCAAGCTCAAAGGTTTTATTAAAATCAGGGAGTTGGAGAGGTGCATGTGTCAACTTATCTTTCAGAGTGTTGAAGGAGTTCTCTTGTGTTTTACCCCAACTAAAAGGCACTCCCTTCTTTGTAAGCTCATTCAAAGGCGCGGCAATGGTGCTGAAGTCCTTCACAAAACGACGATAGAAACCAGCAAGTCCTAGGAAACTCCGCACTTGCGTGATAGTCTTCGGTATAGGCCATCCATGTATAGCTTCCACCTTGGCTTGATCAACCTCGATTCCCTGTGGAGTCACGACATAGCCAAGAAAAGACACTCGATCGGTGCAAAAGGTGCACTTCTCAAGGTTACCAAATAAACGTGCATCTCGTAAAGCATTAAAAACAGCACGTAAGTGATCAAGATGTTCATCGAAAGATTTGCTGTAAATCAATATATCATCAAAGTAGACAACAACAAATTTCCCAATGAAAGCACGCAGAACCTCATTCATTAATCTCATGAAAGTACTCGGTGCATTAGTTAACCCAAAAGGCATGACTAACCACTCATATAACCCGAACTTAGTTTTGAAAGCAGTTTTCCATTCATCTCCCAATTTCATACGAATCTGGTGGTACCCACTACGCAAATCAACTTTGGAAAACACAATAGCACCACTCAATTCATCAAGCATATCATCCAAACGAGGGATAGGGTGTCGATATCGAATTGTGATATTATTAATAGCCCTACAATCAACACACATACGCCATGTTCCATCCTTTTTAGGCACTAAAATAACTGGAACAGCACAAGGACTAAGAGACTCACGCACATAACCTTTGTCGAGTAGTTCTTGCACTTGTCGCTGAATTTCCTTAGTTTCTTCTGGATTTGTCCTGTATGGCGCACGGTTTGGCAATGATGCACCAGGAATAAGGTCAATTTGGTGCTCAATCCCTCGTATTGGTGGCAGCCCCGCTGGTATCTCACTTGGAAACACATCAGAATACTCCTGCAAAAGGTTAGCAACAGCCGGGGGCAAAGAATGCTGCATATCGTGAACTGAAATCAAAGCATTCTTGCACACCAAAGCATAGGCAACAGAAGTGGAAGCAATCAATTCATTAATATCAGACTTAGTAGCAAGCAAGCAATGTCCTTTCAATCTTATCTCATCTTCCCTGCTACTAACAGATTTGGCATTCTTATTGATCTCAGCTTTCGTTCTCTTAGCTTTAGCAACATCATCACGCACAATAGATTCAGGTGACATAGGAAGCAAAACGATTTTCTTATCATGATGTATAAGAGAATATTGATTTGATCTACCATGATGCATGCTATCGGTATCAAATTGCCATGGTCTACCTAGCAGAATATGACAAGCTTCCATAGGCACAACATCGCATTCAACAACATCATGATATGAACCAATAGCGAAATTAATTCGTACCAATCTCGTTACCTTGACCTTACCACTATTGTTGAGCCACCGAATGTGATATGGATGTGGGTGCGGTTTTGTTGTAAGTGCAAGCTTCTCGACCATATCGCTGCTAGCCAAGTTGTTGCAGCTACCTCCATCAATTATCAAACGGCATGAACGCTCTTTAATAACACACTTTGTTTGGAACAGTGTATGCCGTTGATTTTGCTCCGCCTTTTCCATTTGTGCACTAAGTACACGCTGCACAATGAGGCTCTCATAATGATCTGCATCCTCTGCACCAATCTGCTCTTCTGGTTGTTCCTTAGTACCTGCATGGTCAGCAGCAAGCAAAGCAAGTGTATGTTCATCAAAATCACTAGCAGAGGAATACCCACCATCTCCTTTGACCACCAAAACGCGCTTGTTAGGGCAGTCACGTTGCACGTGGCCAAAGCCCTTGCATCGATGGCACTGAATATCTCTTGTCCTTCCCGTGGAGGCAACCGAAGATGCACTTGTGGCTGGTTTCTGGACAGTCGTGGTTGCTGAATTTGTCGGGGGAGCACGTGTCTTATCGTTGGATGGAGCGGGTATTGTCGACCGACTCGGGAATGTAGAAGGTGCAGGAGCTCGTCCGGTCAATGAGGTAGATGTGCGCGGCTGCCATGATGAAGGTTTTCCTGCAGAAATATTAGTTCTTGTACTAGCACGTCGTCCCAGCACTTCCCTTTCAGCTTTACAAGCAAGATGGAACAAACGGGTTACGTTAGTATAATCTTTATAAGCAAGAATGTCCTGAATTTCTCGATTCAAACCTCCTAAAAATCTAGCCATAGCAGGTTCCTCATCCTCCACTAAATTACAACGCAACACACCCATTTGTAATTCCTGATAGTATTCTTCTACACTTTTATTACCCTGTCTCAATTGTTGCAATCTATGTAACAGATCACGCGCATAGTAAGAAGGAACAAATCTAGCCCGCATGACCCGTTTCAAGGCATCCCAGGTTTGTGGAATATTATTAGGATTTTTCTTAGCATGTTCTATCCACCAAACAGAGGCAAAATCAGTAAATTCACTAGTAGCAGCCCTAACACGTATATTCTCTGGAAATTCATGAGATGCAAACTTTTGATCAACAGCAATTTCCCAAGTAATGTATGCATCAGGATCGTATTTTCCATCGAAAGAAGGTATCTTAAATTTTATTTTACTGAAAGCATCATCACTATTATGTACCTCACGTCGTCGATGTCCACCCATACCTCTCCGATTAGTTCGCAGTCGTCGGCGACTAGGAGCATCTTGGTCATCTAGTTCAGTATCAGCGACATAATCATCCCAATTATCCTCGACACGCTCATCCTTCTTGTTTTCTCCCTCATGCCCATTTGCAGTTCTGGCATGCATCTCATCAAAACGCCTCAAAAGAGCAGCAAGGCTTTGGTCAATATGAGCGACCGACGTCTCCAGCCTTGTAAGCTTGGTGTTGGTGGCAAGCTGCGTGGCCTCCAACTGCCCAATCTTATCATTTGACACCAGCATATCTTCAGCAAGCCCATCTACATGCCTCCTCATCTTATTTTCAAAATGTTGTATGATTCCCTTTGTACGAGGAGAGTGACCTAAACTCCCATCACCCTCTGATCCTGTCATGGTTAGATGAACAAAGGAAACACGAAAATAGGTGAAGAAATAAGATCCTACAACTAATGGGATGTAGCTACTGCAAGGCGCTCACACTCAACCTGTTACACAACCTCTTACCAATTCTTACCTTGCTCAACAGGAGGGGACGGCAACCAACAAGTCTGCAACCATGGGATGAAGTGTATCGGTGCCGCAACAACAGGACCTGTCAAGCTGTAGTCGGATATGTGGAGCTATAGGTGGGCTGAAGCAAGGATGAACTAGCACCACGTTAGTTACAAAAGCAAGCTGAAAAATCGTTCAACGGCGGTACTATGCTGGTCCTAGCCTAGACCGTGCTAGAGACGCGAGCCTGGACACAAATGAAGTCACGAGACACCACCGAACAACAAAAAAGATGCACAAAGAACAGCCCCTTTTTCTTCCCCTCTTTTTCTTCTTCTTCTTTTTTTTTCCTTTCTTTTTTTTCCTTCTTTTTTTGTCTTTTTTTTCTTTTTTTTTTTCAGGGGATCCTCAAAACTGATTATATAACCTAAAAGACTTCAAAAGAGCCACACAGCACACAAACTTTTCTCTCTCTCTCTCTCTCTGGAGTAAGCCGAGGCTATATGTATTCGTGAAAAGTTGTGGTTTGAGTAAGCCGAGACTACTTCTGCCTTTCTGGAGCGTTACAAAATATGCAGTACAAGTGCGAAAAGCAATGGAATTTTATAACACGGCGCAATAACCAATTGGGACTAGGAAATCGATCCCTACTCGAATCACAGCACCGCGTGCGATTCGGTCACAAACCAACACAGAATCTAACTCGGACTTGAACACGAATATGGACTCGGATTCCACCAACACGGAGTATGTATGGTAGCGCACGGTTGTGACTAGAACGTGACAAGAACTCGAAACTCTAAAGGACTAAAACTAAGACCAGCAACTCGACGCAACCGATGCAACCGAAAATTCAACAAGCCCTAACTAAGCAGTGCTAGCAAAGGCTCAAACGAGTTTATAGGACTGAAGGTAAACTAATCTACTATTTTTTTGGCTTTTCTGAACTATAGGAAAAATAAAACAGCGAAGAATTAGAAGTCTCTCACCGATAAACCTTGCTCTGATACCAACTAATGGCGACCCGCTAGGGTTTGATTCCCGATCTTTCGATGAGAGGCGTGGATAACTCGATTGGTCGATGGAGGCGATGTTCACGGCCCGACTACAGCCTTCCAAGCTGCGCCTTAGCAACCGATACACCCCCTCCAATGGCTGTCGCGATCTTGTGGAGCGCGGCACCCGGCCACTAGGGCACTCGTCCTGCAAGCAATCGAAGAACTAGCAAGAACAAGTATGACAAGTACTGAATTTACTAGATATAAATGAAGGTTTCACACGCAATCTCAATAATGGTGGGGTTCCGAAGACAAGAAGACGGGCGGCTGATCCAGCACGCGCGCTTGCAAGCAAGTAGTGAAGGCTAAACTTGATCTAAACAAAACCCCAAGCATCCTTGGCGGCGGCTAAGGGGTATAAGTACGTGGGAGGACGACCACAGGGGTGTTGGGGTCGTACTCCAACCCTAGGACGCGTCCGTAATGGACTCAACTTGATACACGGCCCATTGGACCAAAACAGGGTGACGCAGCACCATGGGCAGAAACGGACTCTGTATTAATTTAACGATTGCGGCCGACTCGTAATAGATATGGCTATGAGGCCGGATCCGTTTGAAAGAAGACTTCATAAGCTTTCCACGAAGTACTTGAACGCCCCAATCCGAGTTTATATGCGACCGTGGTGTCCGTCACAAGTTGGTACTGTTCTGCAGTCCGAATCCAGCTTGCGCGAATCTGTTTCCCTTTCGGCCGCCTCCTTGGTTCCTAAGCAAAACAAGAGTACACGGGTCTCCATGGTCTAAACATGATGCACATGAGCTTAGATTTGAACTCACCTGATGATTAAGTTGATGCGCATGAGCACAAGTAATAGGACCAGCAATAGGTACTTGTGTCGGAGTGGATGTATCGTTGGTGTTGGTGTCCTCATCAACCCTAAACTCGTGTTTTGGTGCATTTTGGGCCGTTTCACTACTGCACGAAAGTCAGTGCAAAACAAGCTGAACTGGTGGAATTCATGCAAAAGTTCGTGCAACGAAATCGCGTCGAATTTTTTCGCAATGAACGCAACCCGATCCACACCATTGGACCCCAAAATCGTGATTTGGCGCATTTTGGGCCGTTTCATTACTGCATGAAAGTCGGTTCAAAACGAGTTGAACTAGTGGAATTTTTGAAACAAAGTCGCGTCGAAATTTCTCACAATGAAAGCACCCGATCCACCCCATTGGATCCCAAACACATGTTTTGATGCATTTTGGGTAGTTTTATTACTGCACGAATGTCACAGCAAAATGAGCTGAACTGGTGAAATTCGTGCAAAAGTTTGTGCAACGAAATCGCATCGGAATTTTTCGCAACGAACGCAACCGATCCACCCCATCGGACCCTAAACTCGTGTTTTGGTGCATTTTGGGCTGTTTCATTACTGCACGAAAGTTGGTGCAAAAGAAGCTGAACTGGTGCAATTCGTGCAAAAGTTCATGCAACGAAGTCGCATCGGAATTTTTCGCAACGAACGCACCCAATCCACCCCATTGGACCCTAAACTTATGCTTTCTTGCGTTTTGAACCGTTTCGTTACTGCATGATAGTCGGTGCAAAACAGGCCGAACTAGTGCAATTCGTGCAAAAGTTCGTGCAACGAAGTCGCGTCGAAATTTTTCGCAATGAACGCAACCCGATCCACACCATTGGACCCCAAACTCGTGATTTGGTGCATTTTGGGCCATTTCATTACTGCATGAAAGTCAGTTCAAAACGAGTTGAACTAGTGGAATTTGTGAAACGAAGTCGCGTCAAAATTTTTCACAATGAAAGCACCCGATCCACCCCATTGGACCCCAAACACATGTTTTGATGCATTTTGGGCCATTTCATTACTGCATGAAAGTCGGTTCAAAACGAGTTGAACTAGTGGAATTTGTGAAACGAGGTCGCGTCGAAATTTTTCGCAACGAACGCACCTGATCCTCCCCATTGGAACCTAAACTCATGTTTTGTTGCGTTTCGGACCGTTTCGTTACTGCATGATAGTCGGTGCAAAACGGGCCGAACTTGTGCAATTCGTGCAAAAGTTCATGCAACGAAGTCGCGTCGAAATTTTTCGCAATGAAAGCACCCGATCCACCCCATTGGACCCCAAACACATGTTTTGATGCATTTTGGGTAGTTTCATTACTACACGAATGTCACTGCAAAATGAGCTGAACTGGTGAAATTCGTGCAAAAGTTTGTGCAACGAAATCGCATCGGAATTTTTCGCAACGAACGTAACCGATCCACAACATTGGACCCTAAACTCGTGTTTTTGTGCATTTTGGGCCGTTTCACTACTGCACGAAAGTCGGTGCAAAACAAGCTGAACCGGTGGAATTCATGCAAAAGTTCGTGCAACGAAATCGCGTTGAAATTTTTCAACGAACGCACCCGATCCACTTCATTGGACCCTAAACTCATGTTTTGTTGCGTTTCGGACCGTTTCGTTACTGCATGATATTCGGTGCAAAACGGGCCGAACAAGTGCAATTCGTGCAACGAAGTCGCGTCGAAATTTTTGGCAACGAACGCACCCGATCCACACCATTGGACCATAAACTCATGTTTTAATGCATTTTTGGTAGTTTCATTACTGCACGAAAGTCGCTGCAAAATGAGCTGAACTGGTGCAATTCGTGCAAAAGTTTGTGCAACGAAGTCGCGTCGGAATTATTCACAACGAACGCACCCGATCCACCCCATTGGACCCTAAACACGTGTTTTGGTGCATTTTGGGCCGTTTCATAACTGCACGAAAGTCGGTGCAAAACAACTTGAACTGGTGGAATTCGTGCATAAGTTCGTGCAACGAAGTCACATCAAAATTTTTCAACGAACGCACCCGATCCACTCCATTGGACACTAAACTCATGTTTTGTTGCGTTTCGAACCGTTTCGTTACTGCATGATAGTCGTTGCAAAATGGGCCGAACTAGTGTAATTCGTGCAAAAGTTCGTTCAACGATGTCGCGTCGAAATTTTTCGCAATGAACGCACCCGATCCACACCATTGGACCATAAACTCGTGTTTTGATGCATTTTTGGTAGTTTCATTACTGCACGAAAGTCCCTGCAAAATGAGCTGAACTGGTGCAATCCGTGCAAAAGTTTGTGCAACGAAGTCACGTCGGAATTATTCACAACGAACGCACCCGATCCACCCCATTGGACCCTAAACTCGTGTTTTGGTGCATTTTGGGCCGTTTCATTACTGCACGAAAGTCGGTTCAAAATGAGCTGAACTTGTGCAATTCGTGCAAAAGTTCGTGCAACAAAGTCGCGTCGAAATTGTTTGCAACGAACGCCCCCAATCCACTCCATTTGACTCTAAACTTATGCTTTGTTGCATTTCGAACCGTTTCGTTACTGCATGATAGTCGGTGCAAAACAGGCCGAACTAGTGCAATTCATGCAAAAGTTCGTGCAACGAAGTTGCGTCGAATTTTTTTGCAATGAAAGCAACCAATCCACACCATTGGACCCCAAACTCGTGATTTGATGCATTTTGGGCCGTTTCATTACTGCACAAAGGTCACAGCAAAATGAACTGAACTCGTGCAGTTCGTGCAAAAGTTCGTGCCACAAAGTCACGTCGAAATTTTTCACAATGAAAGCACCCGATCCACCCCATTGGACCCCAAACACATGTTTTGATGCATTTTGGGTAGTTTTAATACTGCACGAATGTCACTGCAAAACGAGCTGAACTGGTGAAATTCGTGCAAAAGTTTGTGCAACGAAATCGCATCGGAATTTTTCGCAACGAACGCAACCGATCCACCCCATTGGACCCTAAACTCGTGTTTTGGTGCATTTTGGGCCGTTTCACTACTGCACGAAAGTCGGTGCAAAACAAACTGAACTGGTGGAATTCATGCAAAAGTTCGTGCAACGAAATCGCGTCGAATTTTTTCGCAATGAACGCAACCCGATCCACACCATTGGACCCCAAACTCGTGATTTGGTGCATTTTGGGCCGTTTCATTACTGCATGAAAGTCAGTTCAAAACGAGTTGAACTAGTGGAATTTGTGAAACGAAGTCGCGTCGAAATTTCTCACAATGAAAGCACCCGATCCACCCCATTGGACCCCAAACACATGTTTTGATGCATTTTGGGTAGTTTTATTACTGCACGAATGTCACAGCAAAATGAGCTGAACCGGTGAAATTCGTGCAAAAGTTTGTGCAACGAAATCGCATCGGAATTTTTCGCAACGAACGCAACCGATCCACCCCATCGGACCCTAAACTCGTGTTTTGGTGCATTTTGGGCTGTTTCATTACTGCACGAAAGTTGGTGCAAAAGAAGCTGAACTGGTGCAATTCGTGCAAAAGTTCATGCAACGAAGTCGCATCGGAATTTTTCGCAACGAACGCACCCAATCCACCCCATTGGACCCTAAACTTATGCTTTCTTGCGTTTTGAACCGTTTCGTTACTGCATGATAGTCGGTGCAAAACAGGCCGAACTAGTGCAATTCGTGCAAAAGTTCGTGCAACGAAGTCGCGTCGAAATTTTTCGCAATGAAAGCAGCCGATCCACACCATTGGACCCCGAACTCGTGATTTGATGCATTTTGGGCCGTTTCATTACCGCACAAAGGTCACAGCAAAATGAACTGAACTCGTGCAGTTTGTGCAAAAGTTCGTGCAACAAAGTCACGTCGAAATTTTTCGCAACGAACGCACGCAATTTACTCCATTTTACTCTAAACTCATATTTTGTTGCGTTTCGGACTGTTTCGTTACTGCATGAAAGTCGGTGCAAAACAGGTCGCACTGGTGCAATTCGTGCAAAAGTTTGTGTATCGATGTCGCATCGAATTTTTTCGCAATGAACGCAACCTATCCACACCATTCGACCCCAAACTCGTGATTTTGTGCATTTTGGGCCGTTTTTCATTACTGCACGAAAGCAGGTGCAAAACGAGTTGAACTAGTGGAATTTGTGCAACGAAGTCGCGTTGAAATTTTTCGCAATGAACACACCCGATCCACACCATTGGACCCCAAACACATGTTTTGATGCATTTTGGGTAGTTTCATTACTGCACGAAAGTCGCTGCAAAATGAGCTTAACTGGTGCAATTCGTGCAAAAGTTTGTGCAACGAAGTCGCGACGGAATTTGTCGCAACGAACGCAACCGATCCACCCCATTGGACCCTAAACTCGTGTTTTGGTGCATTTTGGGGCATTTCATTACTGCACGAAAGTCGGTGCAAAACAAGCTGAGCTGGTGGAATTCATGCAAAAGTTCGTGCAACGAAGTCTCGTCGAAATTTTTCAACGAACGCACCCGATCCACTCCATTGGACCCTAACCTCATGTTTTGTTGCGTTTCGGACCGTTTCGTTACTGCATGATAGTCGGTGCAAAACAGGCCGAACTAGTGCAATTCGTGTAAAAGTTCGTGCAACGAAGTCGCGTCGAAATTTTTCGCAATGAACACACCCGATCCACACCATTGGACCCTAAACACGTGTTTTGATGCATTTTGGGTAGTTTCATTGCTGCACGAAAGTCGCTGCAAAATGAGCTGAACTTGTGCAATTCGTGCAAAAGTTTGTCGCAACGAACGCATTCGATCGACCCCATTGGACCCTAAACACGTGTTTTGGTGCATTTTGGGCCGTTTCATTACTGCACAAAATTCGGTGCAAAACAAGCCGAACTGGTGCAATTCGTGCAAAAGTTCGTGCAACAAAGTCACATCAAAATTTTTCAACGAACGCACCCAATCCACTCCATTGGACACTAAACTCATGTTTTGTTGCGTTTCGAACCGTTTCGTTACTGCATGATAGTCGGTGCAAAACGGGCCGAACTTGTGCAATTCGTGCAAAAGTTCGCGCAACGAAGTCGCGTTCAAATATTTCGCAATGAAAGCACCCAATCTACACCATTGGACCCCAAACTCGTGATTTGATGCATTTTGGGCCGTTTAACTACTGCACAAAAGTCGCTGGAAAATGAGATGAACTTGTGCAATTCGTGCAAAAGTTCGTGCAACGAAGGCGCGTCAGAATTTTTCGCAACGAACGCAACCGATCCACCCCATTGGACCCTAAACTCGTGTTTTGGTGCATTTTGGGGCATTTCATTACTGCACGAAAGTCGGTGCAAAACAAGCTGAACTGGTGGAATTCATGCAAAAGTTCGTGCAACGAAGTCTCGTCGAAATTTTTCAACGAACGCACCCGATCCACCCCATTGGACCCTAAACTCGTGTTTTGGTGCATTTTGGGCCATTTGATTACTCCACGAAAGTCGGTGCAAAACAAGCTGAACTGGTGCAATTCGTGTAAAATTTCGTACAACGAAGTCGTGTCAAAATTTTTCAACGAACGCACCCGATCCACCCCATTGGACCCTAAACTCATGTTTTGTTACATTTCGGACCGTTTCGTTACTGTATGATAGGTGGTGCAAAACAGGCCGAACAAGTGCAATTCGTGCAACGAAGTCGCGTCGATATTTTTCGCATTGTACGCACCCCATCCACACCGGTGGACCTTAAATTCGTGATTTGGTGCATTTTGGGCTGTTTCGTTATTGCACGAAAGTCGGTGCAAAATGAGCTGAACTGGTGCAATTCGTGCAAAAGTTCGTGCAACAAAGTCACGTCGAATTATTCACAACGAACGCACCCGATCCACCCTATTGGACCCTAAACACGTGTTTTGGTGCATTTTTGGCCGTTTTTCACTACTGCACGAAAGTCGGTGCAAAACGAGTTGAACTAGTGGAATTTGTGCAACGAAGTCGCGTCGAAATTTTTCGCAACGAACGCACCCGATCCTCCCCATTGGACCCTAAACTCATGTTTTGTTGCGTTTCGGACCGTTTCGTTACTGCATGATAGTCGGTGCAAAACGGGCCGAACTAGTGAAATTCGTGTAAAAGTTTGTGCAACGAAGTCGCGTCGAAATTTTTTGCAATGAACACACCCGATCCACACCATTGGACCCTAAACATGTGTTTTGATGCATTTTGGGTAGTTTCATTGCTGCACGATAGTCGCTGCAAAATGAGCTGAACTGGTGCAATTCGTGCAAAAATTTGTCGCAACGAACGCATTCGATCAACCCCATTGGACCCTAAACATGTGTTTTGGTGCATTTTGGACCGTTTCATTACTGCACAAAATTCGGTGCAAAACAAGCCGAACTGGTGCAATTCGTGCAAAAGTTCGTGCAACAAAGTCACGTCGAATTATTCACAACGAATGCACCCGATCCACCCTATTGGACCCTAAACACGTGTTTTGGTGCATTTTTGGCCGTTTTTCACTACTGCACGAAAGTCGGTGCAAAACGAGTTGAACTAGTGGAATTTGTGCAATGAAGTCGCGTCGAAATTTTTCGCAACGAACGCACCCGATCCTCCCCATTAGACCCTAAACTCATGTTTTGTTGCGTTTCGCACCGTTTCGTTACTGCATGATAGTCGGTGCAAAACGGGCCGAACTAGTGCAATTCGTGTAAAAGTTTGTGCAACGAAGTCACGTCAAAATTTTTCGCAACGAACACACCCGATCCACACCATTGGACCCTAAACACGTGTTTTGATGCATTTTGGGTAGTTTCATTACTGCACGAAAGTCGCTGCAAAATGAGCTGAACTAGTGCAATTCGTGCAAAAGTTTGTGCCAGGAAGTCGCGTCGGAATTTGTCGCAACGAACGCATTCGATCCACCCCATTGGACCCTAAACACGTGGTTTGGTGCATTTTGGGCCGTTTCATTACTGCACAAAATTCGGTGCAAAACAAGCCGAACTGGTGCAATTCGTGCAAAAGTTCGTGCAATGAAGCCACATCGAAATTTTTCAATGAACGCACCCGATCCTCCCCATTGGACCCTAAACTCATGTTTTGTTGCGTTTCGCACCGTTTCGTTACTGCATGATAGTCGGTGGAAAACAGGCCGAACAAGTGCAATTCGTGCAACGAAGTCGCGTCGATATTTTTCGCAATGTACGCACCCGATCCACACCAGTGGACCCCAAACTTGTGATTTGGTGCATTTTGGGTCGTTTCATTACTGCACGAAAGTCAGTGCAAAACGAGCTGAACTGGTGCAATTCATGCAAGAGTTTGTGCAACGAAGTCGCATCGAATTTTTTGCAACGAACGCACCCTATCCACCCCATTGCACCCTAAACTCATGTTTTCGTGCCTTTTGGGCCGTTTCATTACTGCATGAAAGTCGGTTCTAAACAAGCTGAAACGGTGCAATTCGTGCAAACGTTCGTGCAACGAAGTCGCGTTGAAATCTTTCAACGAACGCACCCGATCCACTCCATTGGACCCTAAACTCATGTTTTGTTGCATTTCAGACCATTTCGTTATTGCATGATAGTCGGTGCAAAACGGGCCAAACTAGTGCAATTCGTGCAAAAGTTCGTGCAACGAAGTCGCGTTGAAATATTTCGCAAGGTACGCATCCGATCCACACCATTGAACCTTAAACACGTGTTTTGGTGCATTTTGGGGCGTTTCATTACTGCACGAAAGTCGGTGCAAAATGAGCTGAACTTGTGCAATTTGTGCAAAAGTTCGTGCAACGAAGTCGCGTCGAAATTTTTGCAACGAAGGCACCCAATCCACTCCATTTGACTCTAAACTCATATTTTGTTGCGTTTCGGACCGTTTCGTTACTGCATGAAAGTCGGTGCAAAACAGGCCGAACTGGTGCAATTCGTGCAAAAGTTTGTGCAACGATGTCGCATCGAATTTTCGCAGTGAACGCAATCGATCCACACCATTGGACCCCAAACTCGTGATATGGTGCATTTTGGGCCCTTTTATTACTGCATGAAAGTCGGATCAAAACGAGTTGAACTGTTGGAATTTGTGCAACGAAGTCGCGTCGAAATTTTTTGCAACGAACGCACCCGATCCACCCCATTGGACCCTAAACTTGTGTTTTGGTGCATTTTTGGCCATTTCGTTACTGCAAGAAAGTTGATGCAAAACAAGCCGAACTGGTGCAATTCGTGCAAAAGTTCGTGCAACGAAGTCGTGTCGAAATTTTTCTACGAATGCACCCGATCCACTCCATTGGACCCTAAACTCATGTTTTGTTGCGTTTCGGACCGTTTCGTTACTGCATAATAGTCGGTGCAAAACGGACCGAACTTGTGCAATTCGTGCAAAAGTTCATGCAACGAAGTCGCGTCGAAATTTTTCGCAATGAAAGCACCCGATCCACACCATTGGACTCGAAACTCGTGATTTGATGCATTTTGGGCCGTTTCACTACTGCACGAAAGTCGCTGCAAAATGAGCTGAACTCGTGCAATTCGTGCAACGAAGTCGCTTCGGAATTTTTCGCAACGAACGCAACCGATCCACCCCATTGGACCCTAAACTCGTGATTTGGTGCATTTTGGGCCATTTCATTACTCCATGAAAGTTGGTGCAAAACAAGCTTAATTGGTGCAATTCGTGTAAAATTTTTCGCAACGAACGCACCCGATCCACCCTATTGGACCCTAAAGTCATGTTTTGTTACATTTCGGACCGTTTCGTTACTGCATGATAGGTGTAGCAATTCGTGCAACGATGTCGCGTCGATATTTTTTCGCAATGTACGCACCCGATCCACACCAGTGGACCCCAAACTCGTGATTTGGTGCATTTTGGGCCGTTTCTTTACTGCACGAAAGTCGGTGCAAAACGAGCTGAACTAGTGCAAATCATGCAAGAGTTTGTGCAACGAAGTCGCATCGAATTTTTTGCAACGAACGCACCCGATCCATAATGGCGACCCGCTAGGGTTTGATTCCCGATCTTTCGATGAGAGGCGTGGATAACTCGATTGGTCGATGGAGGCGACGTTCACGGCCCGACTACAGCCTTCCAAGCTGCGCCTTAGCAACCGATACACCCCCTCCAATGGCTGTCGCGATCTTGTGGAGCGCGGCACCCGGCCACTAGGGCACTCATCCTGCAAGCAATCGAAGAACTAGCAAGAACAAGTATGACAAGTACTGAATTTATTAGATGTAAATGAAGGTTTCACACGCAATCTCAATAATGGTGGGGTTCCGAAGATAAGAAGACGGGCGGCTGATCCAGTACGCGCGCTTGCAAGCAAGTAGCGAAGGCTAAACTTGATCTAAACAAAACCCAAGCATCCTTGGTGGCGGCTAAGGGGTATGAGTACGTGGGAGGACGAACACAGGGGTGCTGGGGTCGTACTCCAACCCTAGGACGCGTCCGTAATGGACTCAACTTGATACACGGCCCATTGGGCAAAAACAGGGTGACGCAGCACCATGTGCAGAAAAGGACTCTGTATTAATTTTACAATTGTGGCCGACTTGTAATAGATATGGATATGAGGCCGGATCCTTTTGAAAGAAGACTTCATAAGCTTTCCACGAAGTACTTGAACACCCCAATCCGAGTTCATATGCGACCGTGGTGTCCGTCACAAGTTGGTACTATTCTGCAGTCCAAATCCAGCCTGCGCGAATCCGTTTCCCTTTCGGTCGCCTCCTTGGTTCCTAAGCAAAATAAGAGTACACGGGTCTCCATGGTCTAAACATGATGTACATGAGCTTAGATTTGAACTCACCTGATGATTAAGTTGATGCGCACGAGCACGAGTAATAGGACCAGCAATAGGTACTTGTGTCGGAGTGGATGTATCGTTGGTGTTGATGTCCTCATCATCCTCCCCTTCTTGCATTTGAGTCGTCCTAGACTCAAGCTCATCTTCCTCTCCCAAATATGGCTTCAAATCGTGTGGATTCAATCGTGATTTAGCCTTTTGACATGTCGTGCAGCGAGTAACAAATCTCTCCACATCTCTTCTCATCTTTGGCCAAAAGAAATGACCAGCAAGTATATCTTCCGTTTTCTTTGCTCCAAAATGCCCCATTAAACCACCTCGATGCACTTCCTGCAACAATAACAAGCGAATGGAGCTAGCTGGAATGCATAGCTTGTTAGCTCTAAAGACAAACCCATCACTAACGATGAATTTGTTCCATCTCTTCCCCTCTTTACAATTCAGTAACACATCTTTCAAATCAGCATCATTAACATATTGATCTTTAATCGTTTCCAATCCAAATATTTTGTAATCAAGTTGGTTCAGCAAGGTGTATCTCCTAGACAATGCATCAGCAATTATATTCTCTTTCCCTTTCTTGTGCTTAATAACATAAGGAAAAGATTCAATAAATTCAACCCACTTAGCATGTCTACGGTTCAATTTTCCTTGACTACGAATATGTTTTAAAGATTCATGATCTGAATGAATAACAAACTCTTTGGGCCATAGATAATGCTGCCATGTTTTTAATGTGCGAACAAGAGCATACAATTCCTTATCATAAGTAGAATAATTCAGAACAGGCCCGCTCAATTTTTCACTGAAATAAGCAACAGGTTTGCCTTCTTGTAACAAAACTCCACCCAAACCAATGCCACTAGCATCACATTCAAGCTTAAAGGTTTTATTAAAATCAGGGAGTTGGAGGAGAGGTGCATGTGTCAACTTATCTTTTAGCGTGTTGAAGGAGTTCTCTTATGTTTTACCCCAACTAAAAGACACTCTCTTCTTTGTAAGCTCATTCAAAGGAGCGGCAATGGTGCTGAAGTCCTTCACAAAACGACGATAGAAACCAGCAAGTCCCAGGAAACTCCGCACTTGCGTGATAGCCTTCGGTATAGGCCATCCCTGTATAGCTTCCACCTTGGCTTGATCAACCTCGATTCCCTGTGGAGTCATGACATAGCCAAGAAAAGACACTCGATCGGTGCAAAAGGTGCACTTCTCAAGGTTACCAAATAAACGTGCATCTCGTAAAGCATTAAAAACAGCACGTAAGTGATCAAGATGTTCATCGAAAGATTTGCTGTAAATCAATATATCATCAAAGTAGACAACAACAAATTTCCCAATGAAAGCACGCAGAACCTCGTTCATTAATCTCATGAAAGTACTAGGTGCATTAGTTAACCCAAAAGGCATGACTAACCACTCATATAACCCGAACTTAGTTTTGAAAGCAGTTTTCCATTCATCTCCCAATTTCATACGAATCTGGTGGTACCCACTACGCAAATCAACTTTGGAAAACACAACAGCACCACTCAATTCATCAAGCATATCATCCAAACGTGGGATAGGGTGTCGATATCGAATTGTGATATTATTAATAGCCCTACAATCAACACACATACGCCATGTTCCATCCTTTTTAGGCAGTAAAATAACCGGAACAGCACAAGGACTAAGAGACTCACGCACATAACCTTTGTCGAGTAATTCTTGCACTTGTCGCTGAATTTCTTTAGTTTCTTCCGGATTTGTCCTGTATGGCGCACGGTTTGGCAATGATGCACCAGGAATAAGGTCAATTTGGTGCTCAATCCCTCGTATTGGTGGCAGCCCCGCTGGTATCTCACTTGGGAACACATCAGAATACTCGTGCAAAAGGTTAGCAACAGCCGGGGGCAAAGAATGCTGCATATCGTGAACTGAAATTAAAGCATCCTTGCACAAGAAATCAATTCATTAATATCAGACTTAGTAGCAAGCAAGCAATGTCCTTTCAATCTTATCTCATCTTCCCTGCAACTAACAGATTTGGCATTCTTATCAATCTCAGTTTTAGTTCTCTTAGCTTTAGCAACATCATCACGCACAATAGATTCAGGTGACATAGGAAGCAAAACGATTTTCTTATCATGATGTATAAGAGAATATTGATTTCATCTACCATGATGCATGCTATCGGTATCAAATTGCCATGGTCTACCTAGCAGAATATGACAAGCTTCCATAGGCACAACATCGCATTCAACAACATCATGATATGAACCAGTAAGGAAATTAATTCGTACCAATCTCGTTACCTTGACCTTACCACTATTGTTGAGCCACCGAATGCGGTATGGATGTGGGTGCGGTTTTGTTGTAAGTGCAAGCTTCTCGACCATATCGCTGCTAGCCAAGTTGTTGCAGCTACCTCCATCAATTATCAAACGGCATAAACACTCTTTAATAACACACTTTGTTTGGAACAATGTATGCCGTTGATTTTGCTCCGCCTTTTCCATTTGTGCACTAAGTACACGCTGCACAATGAGGCTCTCATAATGATCTGCATCCTCTGCACCAATCTGCTCTTCTGGTTGTTCCTCAGTACCTGCATGGTCAGCAGCAAGCAAAGCAAGTGTATCTTCATCAAAATCACTAGTTGGGGAATACCCACTATCTCCTTTGACCATCAAAACGCGCTTGTTAGGGCAGTCACGTTGCACGTGTCCAAAGCCCTTGCATCGATGGCACTGAACATCTCTTGTCCTTCCCGTGGAGGCAACCGAAGATGCACTCGTGGCTGGTTTCTGGACAATCGTGGTTGCTGAATTTGTCGGGGGAGCACGTGTCTTATCGTTGGATGGAGCGGGTATTGTCGACCGACTCGGGAATGTAGAAGGTGCAGGAGCTCATCCGGTCAATGAGGTAGATGTGCGCGGATGCCATGATGAAGGTTTTCCTGCAGAAATATTAGTTCTTGTACTAGCACGTCGACCCAGCACTTCCCTTTCAGCTTTACAAGCAAGATGGAAGAAACGGGTTACGTTAGTATAATCTTTATAAGCAAGAATGTCCTGAATTTCTCGGTTCAAACCTCCTAAAAATCTAGCCATAGCAGGTTCCTCATCCTCCACTAAATTACAATGCAACACACCCATTTGTAATTCCTGATAGTATTCTTCTACACTTTTATTACCCTGTCTCAATTGTTGCAATCTATGTAACAGATCACGCGCATAGTAAGAAGGAACAAATCTAGCCCGCATGACCCGTTTCAAAGCATCCCAGGTTTGTGGAATATTATTAGGATTTTTCTTAGCATGTTCTATCCACCAAACAGAGGCAAAATCAGTAAATTCACAAGTAGCAGCCCTAATACGTATATTCTCAGGAAATTCATGACATGCAAACTTTTGATCAACAGCAATTTCCCAAGTAATGTATGCATCAGGATCGTATTTTCCATCAAAAGAAGGTATCTTAAATTTTATTTTACTGAAAGCATCATCATTATTATGTACCTCACGTCGTCGATGTCCACCCATACCTCTCCGATTTGTTCGCAGTCGTCGGCGACTAGGAGCATCTTGGTCATCTAGTTCAGTATCAGCGACATAATCATCCCAATTATCCTCGACACGCTCATCCTTCTTGTTTTCTCCCTCATGCCCATTTGCAGTTCTGGCATGCATCTCATCAAAACGCCTCAAAAGAGCAGCAAGGCTTTGGTCAATATGAGCGACCGACGTCTCCAGCCTTGTAAGCTTGGTGTTGGTGGCAACCTGCGTGGCCTCCAACTGCCCAATCTTATCATTTGACACCAGCATATCTTCAGCAAGCCCATCTACATGCCTCCTCATCTTATTTTCAAAATGTTGTATGATTCCCTTTGTACGAGGAGAGTGACCTAAACTCCCATCACCCTCTGATCCTGTCATGGTTAGATGAACAAAGGAAACACGAAAATAGGTGAAGAAATAAGATCCTACAACTAATGGGATGTAGCTACTGTAAGGCGCTCACTCTCAACCTGTTACACAAGCTCTTACCAATTCTTACCTTGCTCAACAGGAGGGGACGGCAACCAACAAGTCTGCAACCGTGGGCTGAAGTGTATCGGTGCCACAACAACAGGACCTGTCAAGCTGTAGTCGGATATGTGGAGCTATAGGTGGGCTGAAGAAAGGATGAACTAGCACCACGTTAGTTACAAAAGCAAGCTGAAGAATCGTTCAACGGCGGCACTATGCTGGTCCTAGACTAGACCGTGCTAGAGACGCGAGCCTGGACACAAATGAAGTCACGAGACACCACCGAAGAACAAAAAAGATGCACAAAGAACAGCCCCTTTTTCTTCCCTTCTTTTTCTTCTTCTTCTTTTTTTTTCTTTTTTTTTCCTTTTTTTTCCTTTCTTTTTGTTTCTTTTTTTTTCAGGGGATCCTCAAAACTGATTATATAACCTAAAAGACTTCAAAAGAGCCACACAGCACACAAACTTTTCCCGAAAGGGTAGGGGTATTCCGGTAAAAAAAAGACTATATGTGTTCGTGCAAAGTTGCGGTTTGAGTAAGCCGAGACTACTTCTGCCTTTCTGGAGCGCTACAAAATATGCAGTACAAGTGTAAATAGCAATGGAATTTTATAACACGGCGCAATAACCAATTCGGACTCGGAAACCGATCCCTACTCGAATCACAGCACCGCGTGCGATTTGGTCACAAACCACACAGAATCTAACTCAGACTTGAACATGAATATGGACTCGGATTCCGCCAACACGGAGTATGTATGGTAGCGCACGGTTGTGACTAGAACGTGACAAGAACTCGAAACTCTAAAGGACTAAAACTAAGACCAGCAACTCGACACAACCGATGCAACCGAAAGTTAGACAAGCCCTAACTAAGCAGTGCTAGCAAAAGCTCAAACGAGTTTATAGGATTGAAGGTAAACTAATCTACTATTTTTTTGGGCTTTTCTGGACTATAGGAAAAATAAAACAGCGAAGAATTAGAAGTCTCTCACCGATAAACCTTGCTCTGATTACCAACTAATGGCGACCCGCTAGGGTTTGATTCCCGATCTTTCGATGAGAGGCGTGGATAACTCGATTGGTCGATGGAGGCGACGTTCACGGCCCGACTACAGCCTTCCAAGCTGCGCCTTAGCAACCGATACACCCCCTCCAATGGTTGTCGCGATTTTGTGGAGCGCGGCACCCGGCCACTAGGGCACTCGTCCTGCAAGCAATCGAAGAACTAGCAAGAACAAGTATGACAAGTACTGAATTTACTAGATGTAAATGAAGGTTTCACATGCAATCTCAATAATGGTGGGGTTCCAAAGACAAAAAGACGGGCGGCTGATCCAGCACGCACGCTTGCAAGCAAGTAGCGAAGGCTAAATTTGATCTAAACAAAACCCAAGCATCCTTGGTGGCGGCTAAGGGGTATAAGTACGTGGGAGGATGACCACAGGGGTGCTGGGGTCGTACTCCAACCCTAGGACGCGTCCGTAATGGACTCAACTTGATACACGGCCCATTGGGCCAAAACAGGGTGACGCAGCACCATGTGCAGAAAAGGACTCTGTATTAATTTTACGATTGCAACCGACTCGTAATAGATATGGATATGAGGCCGGATCCGTTTGAAAGAAAACTTCATAATCTTTCCACGAAGTACTTGAACGCCCCAATCCGAGTTTATATGCGACCATGGTGTCCGTCACAAGTTGGTACGGTTCTGCAGTCCGAATCCAGCCTGCGCGAATCCGTTTCCCTTTCGATCGCCTCCTTGGTTCCTAAGCAAAATAAGAGTACACGGGTCTCCATGGTCTAAACATGATGTACATGAGCTTAGATTTGAACTCACCTGATGATTAAGTTGATGCGCATGAGCACGAGTAATAGGACCAGCAATAGGTACTTGTGTCAGAGTGGATGTATCGTTGGTGTTGATGTCCTCATCAATCCACCCCGTTGCACCCTAAACTCATATTTTCGTGTATTTTGGGCCGTTTCATTACTGCATGAAAGTCGGTGCTAAACAAGCTGAAATGGTGCAATTCGTGCAAACGTTCGTGCAACGAAGTCGCGTTGAAATCTTTCAACGAACGCACCCGATCCACTCCATTGGACCCAAAACTCATGTTTGGACCCAAAACTCATGTTTTGTTGCGTTGAAAGTCGGTGCAAAATAAGCTGAACTGGTGCAATTCATGCAAAAGTTTGTGCAACGAAGTCGCATCGAATTTTTTGCAACGAACGCACCCGATCCACCCCACTGGACCCTAAACTCGTGTTTTGGTGCATTTGGGCCGTTTCATTACTGCATGAAAGTCGGTTCAAAACGAGTTGAACTCTTGGAATTTGTGCAACGAAGTCGCGTCAAAATTTTTGGCAACGAACGCACCCGATCCATTCCATTGGACCCTAAACTCATGTTTTGTTGCGTTTCGGACAATTTCGCTAATACATGATAGTCAGTGCAAAATGAGCCGAACTAGTGCAATTCGTGCAAAAGTTCGTGCAACGAAGTCGCGTGGAAATGTTTCGCAATGAACGCACCCGATCCACCCCATTGGACCCTAAACTCGTGTTTTGGTGCATTTTGGGCCATTTCATTAGTTCATGAAAGTCGGTGCAAAACAAGCCGAACTGGTGCAGTATGTGCAAAAGTTCATGCAACAAAGTCGCGTCGAAATTTTTCAACGAACGCACCCGATCCACTCCATTGGACCCTAAACTCATGTTTTGTTGCGTTTCGGACCGTTTCGTTACTACATGATAGTCGGTGCAAAACGAGCCGAACTAGTGCAATTCGTGCAAAAGTTCGTGCAACGAAGTCGCGTGGAAATGTTTCGCAATGAACGCACCCGATCCACACCATTGAACTCCAAACTCGTGATTTGGTGCATTTTGGGCTGTTTCATTACTGCATGAAAGTCGGTCCAAAATGAGTTGAACAGGTGCAATTTGTGCAACGAATTTGCGTCGGAAGTTTTCGCAATGAACGCACCTGATCCACCCCATTCGACCCTGAACACGTGATTTGATGTATTTTGGGCCATTTCATTACTGCACGAAAGTCGGTGCAAAACGAGTTGAACTGGTGCAATTCGTGCAAAAGTTTGTGCAACGAAGTAGCGTCAAAATTTTTCACAATGAACGCACCCGATCCACACAAATGGACCCTAAACACGTGTTTTGGTGCATTTTGGGAAGTTTCATTACTGCACCAAAGTCGGTGGAAAACAAGCCGAATCGGTGCAATTCGTGCAAAAGTTCGTGCAACGAAGTCGCGTCGTAATTTTTCAACGAATGCACCCGATCCACTCCATTGGACCCTAAACTCATGTTTTGTTGCGTTTCGGACCATTTCGTTTCTGCATGATAGTCGGTGCAAAACGGGCCGAACTAGTGCAATTTGTGCAAAAGTTCATGCAACGAAGTCGCGTCGAAATTTTTCGCAATGTAAGCACCCGATCCAAACCACTGAACCCTAAACACGTGTTTTGGTGCATTTTGGGGCGTTTTATTACTGCACGAAAGTCGGTGGAAAACAAGCCGAATCGGTGCAATTCGTGCAAAAGTTCGTGCAACGAAGTCGCGTCGTAATTTTTCAACGAATGCACCCGATCCACTCCATTGGACCCTAAACTCATGTTTTGTTGCGTTTCAGACCATTTCATTTCTGCATGATAGTCGGTGCAAAACGGGCCAAACTAGTGCAATTTGTGCAAAAGTTCATGCAACGAAGTCGTGTCGAAATTTTTCGCAATGAACGCACCCGATCTACACCATTCGACACCAAAATCGTGATTTGGTGCATTTTGGGCCGTTTCATTACTGCACAAAAGTCGGTGCAAAATGTGCTAAACTGGACCCTAAACTCATGTTCTGTAACGAAGTCGCATCGAATTTTTTGCAACGAACGCACCCGATCCACCCCGTTGGACCCTAAACTCATGTTTGGTGCATTTTGGGCCATTTCATTACTGCATGAAAGTTGGTGCCAAACAAGCCGAACTGGTGCAATTCGTGCAAAAGTTCGTGCAACGAAGTCGCGTTGAAATTTTTCAACGAACGCACCCGATCCACTCCATTGGACCCTAAACTCATGTTTTGTTGCGTTTCGGACCGTTTCGTTACTGCATGAAAGTCGGTTCAAAATGAGTTGAACAGGTGCAATTTGTGCAACGAATTTGCGTCGGAAGTTTTCGCAATGAACGCACCTGATCCACCCCATTGGACCCTGAACACGTGATTTGATGTATTTTGGGCCATTTCATTACTGCACGAAAGTCGGTGCAAAACGAGTTGAACTGGTGCAATTCGTGCAAAAGTTTGTGCAACGAAGTAGCGTCGAAATTTTTCACAATGAACGCACCCGATGATGAGGACACCAACACCAACGATACATCCACTCCGACACAAGTACCTATTGCTGGTCCTATTACTCGTGCTCGTGCGCATCAACTTAATCATCAGGTGAGTTCAAATCTAAGCTCAGGTGCATCATGTTTAGACCATGGAGACCCGTGTACTCTTGTTTTGCTTAGGAACCAAGGAGGCGGCCGAAAGGGAAACGGATTCGCGCAAGCTGGATTCGGACTGCAGAACAGTACCAACTTGTGACGGACACCACGGTCGCATATGAACTCGGATTGGGGCGTTCAAGTACTTCGTGGAAAGCTTATGAAGTCTTCTTTCAAACGGATCCGGCCTCATAGCCATATCTATTACAAGTCGGCCGCAATCGTTAAATTAATACAGAGTCCTTTTCTGCCCATGGTGCTGCGTCACCCTGTTTTGGTCCAATGGGCCGTGTATCAAGTTGAGTCCATTACGGACGCGTCCTAGGGTTGGAGTACGACCCCAACACCCCTGTGGTCGTCCTCCCACGTACTTATACCCCTTAACCGCCGCCAAGGATGCTTGGGTTTTGTTTAGATCAAGTTTAGCCTTCGCTACTTGCTTGCAAGCACGCGTGCTGGATCAGCCGCCCGTCTTCTTGTCTTCGGAACCCCACCATTATTGAGATTGCGTGTGAAACCTTCATTTATATCTAGTAAATTCAGTACTTGTCATACTTGTTCTTGCTAGTTCTTCGATTGTGATGTGGACATCACCAGAATGGATACACCCACATGTAATAAACACACATGGAAGGTATGGAGGACCAAAGAAGTTGATTGGGGACCAAGCCTAAGTCTTCCCAATGTTCTCCATCAGGCCACCACGTCACTTTTGGTGCAAGGAAAGAAAGAGTCCATGTCCAACACGTTTTGGAGGCTGGATTCGGACTGCAGAACAGCACCAACTTGTGACGGACACCACGGTCGCATACGGACTCGGATAGGGACGTTCAAGTACTTCGTGGAAAGCTTATGAAGTCTAGTTTCATATGGATCCGGACTCAAGTCCATATCTCTCCTGATACGTCCGCAATGACCAAAATACTACCGACTGGTTTTCTGTCTAAAGGTGCTGCGACATCTTAATTTGGCCCGATGGGCTTTGTATCAAGTCGGGTCCATTAGGGACGCGTCCTAGGGTTGGAGTGCGACTCAAACACCCTCTTGGTCGTCCTCCTAGGTATTAATAAGGGTTAGAGCCGCCATGAACAGATGGGGGGTTTTGTTTAGATCAAGTTTAGCCTTCGCTACTTGCTTGCAAGCGCGCGTGCTAGATCAGCCGCCCGTCTTCTTGTCTTCGGAACCCCACCATTATTGAGATTGCGTGTGAAACCTTCATTTATATCTAGTAAATTCAGTACTTGTCATACTTGTTCTTGCTAGTTCTTCGATTGCTTGCAGGACGAGTGCCCTAGTGGCCGGGTGCCGCGCTCCACAAGATCGCGACAGCCATTGGAGGGGGTGTATCGGTTGCTAAGGCGCAGCTTGGAAGGCTGTAGTCGGGCCGTGAACGTCGCCTCCATCGACCAATCGAGTTATCCACGCCTCTCATCGAAAGATCGGGAATCAAACCCTAGCGGGTCGCCATTAGTTGGTAATCAGAGCAAGGTTTATCGGTGAGAGACTTATCTTTGCTATTTTTTTTCCTATAGTCCAGAAAAACCAAAAAAAAAGGTAGATTAGTTTGCCGGCAATCCTATAAACCCTTTGAGCCTTTGCTGGTACTACTTAGTTAGGGCTTGTTGAGTTTTCGGTTGCATCGGTTGCGTCGTGTTGCTGGTCTTAGTTTAGTCCTTTAGAGTTTCGAGTTCTTGTCACCTCTTTTTGTCTCGGAGTT
The DNA here is from genome assembly GCA_032594955.1 of Panicum miliaceum. Lineage (NCBI taxonomy): Eukaryota > Viridiplantae > Streptophyta > Magnoliopsida > Poales > Poaceae > Panicum > Panicum miliaceum. The sequence continues at coordinate 21,272,412 of CM064068.1, forward strand.
TCAATTCATCAGTGGAAGAAAACTTTCATTGTTTCTGTGTCCGGTCTCCGATTTGCGAGTTTTAGTACAATCTGGAAAGCGTAACTCGTGATCTTTCCAACGGATCTGACCTGGGTCACAAACTCCATCTAAGTGCTCCAGAATCGACTTGGAGATTTGTGCGTCTGGCTGCGTGAAACAAGTTTTGTCAATCTGAGTTGGTAGCAACTATATGCAGTAATCCTGTTGCGTTGTTTGTCAAACAAAGGATTTTAGTCCTCTACAAAAAAAAGAAGAAGAAAAAAAGAAAACAAAGTGAAAAAAAACAGAAAAGAAAAGAAAAGAAACGAAAAAGAAGAAAGGGGCTGATCCATCTTTTGTGTTCCTGCTGTTTCGGTTGGTGCTTTGTGACTTCATTTGTGTCCAGGCTCGCGCCTCTAGTACGGTCTATGCTAGGACCAGCACAGTACCACCGTTGAACAATTATTCAACTTGCTTTTCTTACTAACGTGGTGCTAGTATTTTTCCCTTGATCAGCCCACCTACAGCTCCACATACTCGACTATAGCTTGACAATTTTCTGTTGCTAAGGCACCGATACACTTCTTTCAAGGTGCTTGACTTGTTGGTTGCCGACTCATCCTGTTTTGCTTGGTAAGAACTGGTAAGAGCTCGTATTAAACAAGTTGAGTTTGAGAGAATTACAACCGACATATTCTAGTAGTTGACAGGAGGATACATATTATTTTTGTGTTCTTGTTTTCTACTGATCATGGCAGGTGATACTGTGATTTTTGAGCGGAGCAAACAACAACAAAATATTCTGGACATTATTCAATGCTTGCCTTTATATCCTGGTGAGTTTGATCCTAAAGCTTACATTGATTGGGAGCTAAAAGTAGATAATGAATTTGATGAGCATGACCTGTCGGAGAAACAAATGATTTATATTGCCTCTAATATTTTAACAGAAAATGCTTTGCTAGAATGGAAATATATTTGTAGGCATAACATTATTCCGCAAACTTGGAAAGAATTCAAAATACATTTTAGAGATGCCTATATTCCTGCATATTATGTTGATCATTTGCTTACCAAACTAGAGAAATTAAAACAGGGTAGTAGGACTGTGAAACAATACTACCATGATTTTAAAATTTGTATCATGTATGGTGGATTGGATGAATGCATGGAAGATGTTATGAATAGGTTCATGAGAGGGCTCAATTCTGAAATTCGAAACTTGTTAATTGGCAAGTCCTATTGCTATATCGGTCAATTGTTTTGTCTTGCTCTCCATGCTGAAAAAGAAATTCTTTCATTTGTGAATACTTGCAAGAATGATGTGACTCATAGTGTCCAAACTTTGTCCACTCTACATGCTAACAAATAGCAACGAATAGTGGAACCTGCTGCTGATTCAACTTTTTCACAAGATGAATTACTTGTTGTTTCTTATGATAAAGAGGACTTGTGTGCTAATACTTCTTTTACTCATATACCAGAATTAATGAATAAGTGTGATATTTTTGGTTTGGAACCATACGAATGTGCTGTAGATAATCCTTCTCATCCTATTACTTGTGTACAAGATGAACTGAAATTGTTGTCTTCTTTAAATACTTTGGGTTATATTGAATTTAATATTCTGTGTAATCTAAATTGTCTAAAAGAGAAGGTTCAAATAGATTCTAATTTGCCAAGTCTAAATCATTGTTCGCTTCATGCAATTGGAAAAAATGACATCAAAGGAGAATATTTGGTGCATAAAGTGTATATCTGTTCTAATCTGAAATATCCTTTTGGGCTACAATACCATGAGCAAATAGGGGGCTGCATTAACACTAATAATATCTTGCAAAGTTTTTCTAGTTTTTCTCTTATGCAACAGGATCAGCCTGAAGAACGGGAGCATTGTTTGTTGTGCCCATGCAGCATAGTCGTCGCTCCATGTTCCAACAACAAAGCAATCACCTTTGAATGCCGTTGGAGCAAGTCGAGGACGACTTGCAGCCAAGAAGGGGAGAATGATGTGGACATCACCAGAATGGATACACCCACATGTAATAAACACACATGGAAGGTATGGAGGACCAAAGAAGTTGATTGGGGACCAAGCCTAAGTCTTCCCAATGTTCTCCATCAGGCCACCACGTCACTTTTGGTGCAAGGAAAGAAAGAGTCCATGTCCAACACGTTTTGGAGGCTGGATTCGGACTGCAGAACAGCACCAACTTGTGACGGACACCACGGTCGCATACGGACTCGGATAGGGACGTTCAAGTACTTCGTGGAAAGCTTATGAAGTCTAGTTTCATATGGATCCGGACTCAAGTCCATATCTCTCCTGATACGTCCGCAATGACCAAAATACTACCGACTGGTTTTCTGTCTAAAGGTGCTGCGACATCTTAATTTGGCCCGATGGGCTTTGTATCAAGTCGGGTCCATTAGGGACGCGTCCTAGGGTTGGAGTGCGACTCAAACACCCTCTTGGTCGTCCTCCTAGGTATTAATAAGGGTTAGAGCCGCCATGAACAGATGGGGGGTTTTGTTTAGATCAAGTTTAGCCTTCGCTACTTGCTTGCAAGCGCGCGTGCTGGATCAGCCGCCCGTCTTCTTGTCTTCGGAACCCCACCATTATTGAGATTGCGTGTGAAACCTTCATTTATATCTAGTAAATTCAGTACTTGTCATACTTGTTCTTGCTAGTTCTTCGATTGCTTGCAGGACGAGTGCCCTAGTGGCCGGGTGCCGCGCTCCACAAGATCGCGACAGCCATTGGAGGGGGTGTATCGGTTGCTAAGGCGCAGCTTGGAAGGCTGTAGTCGGGCCGTGAACGTCGCCTCCATCGACCAATCGAGTTATCCACGCCTCTCATCGAAAGATCGGGAATCAAACCCTAGCGGGTCGCCATTAGATTGCTTGCAGGACGAGTGCCCTAGTGGCCGGGTGCCGCGCTCCACAAGATCGCGACAGCCATTGGAGGGGGTGTATCGGTTGCTAAGGCGCAGCTTGGAAGGCTGTAGTCGGGCCGTGAACGTCGCCTCCATCGACCAATCGAGTTATCCACGCCTCTCATCGAAAGATCGGGAATCAAACCCTAGCGGGTCGCCATTAGTTGGTATCAGAGCAAGGTTTATCGGTGAGAGACTTCTAATTCTTTGCTGTTTTATTTTTCCTATAGTCCAGAAAAGCCAAAAAAAAATAGTAGATTAGTTTTCCTTCAATCCTATAAACTCGTTTGAGCCTTTGCTAGCACTGCTTAGTTAGGGCTTGTTGAATTTTCGATTGCTTGCAGGACGAGTGCCCTAGTGGCCGGGTGCCGCGCTCCACAAGATCGCGACAGCCATTGGAGGGGGTGTATCGGTTGCTAAGGCGCAGCTTGGAAGGCTGTAGTCGGGCCGTGAACGTCGCCTCCATCGACCAATCGAGTTATCCACGCCTCTCATCGAAAGATCGGGAATCAAACCCTAGCGGGTCGCCATCGGTTGCATCGGTTGCGTCGAGTTGCTGGTCTTAGTTTTAGTCCTTTAGAGTTTCGAGTTCTTGTCACGTTCTAGTCACAACCGTGCGCTACCATACATACTCCGTGTTGGTGGAATCCGAGTCCATATTCGTGTTCAAGTCCGAGTTAGATTCTATGTTGGTTTGTGACCGAATCGCACGCGGTGCTGTGATTCGAGTAGGGATCGATTTCCTAGTCCCAATTGGTTATTGTGCCGTGTTATAAAATTCCATTGCTTTTCGCACTTGTACTGCATATTTTGTAACGCTCCAGAAAGGCAGAAGTAGTCTCGGCTTACTAAAACCACAACTTTTCACGAATACATATAGCCTCGGCTTACTCCAGAGAGAGAGAGAGAGAGAAAAGTTTGTGTGCTGTGTGGCTCTTTTGAAGTCTTTTAGGTTATATAATCAGTTTTGAGGATCCCCTGAAAAAAAAAGAAAAAAAAGAGAAAAAAAAAGAAGGAAAAAAAAAGAAAGGAAAAAAAAAGAAAAAAAAAAGAAGAAGAAGAAAAAGAGGGGAAGAAAAAGGGGCTGTTCTTTGTGCATCTTTTTTGTTCTTCGGTGGTGTCTCGTGACTTCATTTGTGTCCAGGCTCGCGTCTCTAGCACGGTCTAGGCTAGGACCAGCATAGTACCGCCGTTGAACGATTTTTCAGCTTGCTTTTGTAACTAACGTGGTGCTAGTTCATCCTTGCTTTAGCCCACCTATAGCTCCACATATCCGACTACAGCTTGACAGGTCCTGTTGTTGCGGCACCGATACACTTCATCCCACGGTTGCAGACTTGTTGGTTGCCGTCCCCTCCTATTGAGCAAGGTAAGAATTGGTAAGAGCTTGTGTAACAGGTTGAGTGTGAGCGCCTTGCAGTAGCTACATCCCATTAGTTGTAGGATCTTATTTCTTCACCTATTTTCGTGTTTCCTTTGTTCATCTAACCATGACAGGATCAGAGGGTGATGGGAGTTTAGGTCACTCTCCTCGTACAAAGGGAATCATACAACATTTTGAAAATAAGATGAGGAGGCATGTAGATGGGCTTGCTGAAGATATGCTGGTGTCAAATGATAAGATTGGGCAGTTGGAGGCCACGCAGCTTGCCACCAACACCAAGCTTACAAGGCTGGAGACGTCGGTCGCTCATATTGACCAAAGCCTTGCTGCTCTTTTGAGGCGTTTTGATGAGATGCATGCCAGAACTGCAAATGGGCATGAGGGAGAAAACAAGAAGGATGAGCGTGTCGAGGATAATTGGGATGATTATGTCGCTGATACTGAACTAGATGACCAAGATGCTCCTAGTCGCCGACGACTGCGAACTAATCGGAGAGGTATGGGTGGACATCGACGACGTGAGGTACATAATAATGATGATGCTTTCAGTAAAATAAAATTTAAGATACCTTCTTTTGATGGAAAATACGATCCTGATGCATACATTACTTGGGAAATTGCTGTTGATCAAAAGTTTGCATGTCATGAATTTCCAGAGAATATACGTGTTAGGGCTGCTACTAGTGAATTTACTGATTTTGCCTCTGTTTGGTGGATAGAACATGCTAAGAAAATCCTAATAATATTCCACAAACCTGGGATGCCTTGAAACGGGTCATGCGGGCTAGATTTGTTCCTTCTTACTATGCGCGTGATCTGTTACATAGATTGCAACAATTGAGACAGGGTAATAAAAGTGTAGAAGAATACTATCAGGAATTACAAATGGGTGTGTTGCGTTGTAATTTAGTGGAGGATGAGGAACCTGCTATGGCTAGATTTTTAGGAGGTTTGAATCGAGAAATTCAGGACATTCTTGCTTATAAAGATTATACTAACGTAACCCGTTTGTTCCATCTTGCTTGTAAAGCTGAAAGGGAAGTGCTGGGACAACGTGCTAGTACAAGAACTAATATTTCTGCAGGAAAACCTTCATCATGGCAGCCGCGCACATCTACCTCATTGACCGGACGAGCTCCTGCACCTTCTACATTCCCGAGTCGGTCGACAATACCCGCTCCATCCAACGATAAGACACGTGCTCCCCCGACAAATTCAGCAACCACGACTGTCCAGAAACCAGCCACGAGTGCATCTTCGGTTGCCTCCACGGGAAGGACAAGAGATATTCAGTGCCATCGATGCAAGGGCTTTGGCCACGTGCAACGTGACTGCCCTAACAAGCGCGTTTTGGTGGTCAATGGAGATGGTGGGTATTCCTCTGCTAGTGATTTTGATGAAGATACACTTGCTTTGCTTGCTGCTGACCATGCAGGTACTAAGGAACAACCAGAAGAGCAGATTGGTGCAGAGGATGCAGATCATTATGAGAGCCTCATTGTGCAGCGTGTACTTAGTGCACAAATGGAAAAGGCGGAGCAAAATCAACGGCATACACTATTCCAAACAAAGTGTGTTATTAAAGAGCGTTCATGCCGTTTGATAATTGATGGAGGTAGCTGCAACAACTTGGCTAGCAGCGATATGGTCGAGAAGCTTGCACTTACAACAAAACCGCACCCACATCCATATCACATTCGGTGGCTCAACAATAGTGGTAAGGTCAAGGTAACGAGATTGGTACGAATTAATTTCCTTACTGGTTCATATCATGATGTTGTTGAATGCGATGTTGTGCCTATGGAAGCTTGTCATATTCTGCTAGGTAGACCATGGCAATTTGATACCGATAGCATGCATCATGGTAGATCAAATCAATATTCTCTTATACATCATGATAAGAAAATCGTTTTGCTTCCTATGTCACCTGAATCTATTGTGCGTGATGATGTTGCTAAAGCTAAGAGAACTAAAGCTGAGATCGATAAGAATGCCAAATCTGTTAGTAGCAGGGAAGATGAGATAAGATTGAAAGGACATTGCTTGCTTGCTACTAAGTCTGATATTAATGAATTGATTGCTTCCACTTCTGTTGCCTATGCTTTGGTGTGCAAGAATGCTTTGATTTCAGTTCACGATATGCAGCATTCTTTGCCCCCGGCTGTTGCTAACCTTTTGCAGGAGTATTCTGATGTGTTTCCAAGTGAGATACCAGCGGGGCTGCCACCAATACGAGGGATTGAGCACCAAATTGACCTTATTCCTGGTGCATCATTGCCAAACCGTGTGCCATACAGGACAAATCCGGAAGAAACTAAGAAAATTCAGCGACAAGTGCAAGAACTACTCGACAAAGGTTATGTGCGTGAGTCTCTTAGTCCTTGTGCTGTTCCAGTTATTTTAGTGCCTAAAAAGGATGGAACATGGCGTATGTGTGTTGATTGTAGGGCTATTAATAATATTACAATTCGATATCGACACCCTATCCCTCGTTTGGATGATATGCTTGATGAATTGAGTGGTGCTATTGTGTTTTCCAAAGTTGATTTGCGTAGTGGGTACCACCAGATTCGTATGAAATTGGGAGATGAATGGAAAACTGCTTTCAAAACTAAGTTCGGGTTATATGAGTGGTTAGTCATGCCTTTTGGGTTAACTAATGCACCGAGTACTTTCATGAGATTAATGAATGAGGTTCTGCGTGCTTTCATTGGGAATTTTGTTGTTGTCTACTTTGATGATATATTGATTTACAGCAAATCTTTCGATGAACATCTTGATCACTTACGTGCTCTTTTTAATGCTTTACGAGATGCACGTTTATTTGGTAACCTTGAGAAGTGCACCTTTTGCACCGATCGAGTGTCTTTTCTTGGCTATGTCGTGACTCCACAGGGAATCGAGGTGGAAGCTATACATGGATGGCCTATACCGAAGACTATCACGCAAGTGCGGAGTTTCCTAGGACCTGCTGGTTTCTATCGTCGTTTTGTGAAGGACTTCAGCACCATTGCCGCGCCTTTGAATGAGCTTACAAAGAAGGGAGTGCCTTTTAGTTGGGGTAAAACACAAGAGAACTCCTTCAACACGCTGAAAGATAAGTTGACACATGCACCTCTCCTCCAACTCCCTGATTTTAATAAAACCTTTGAGCTTGAATGTGATGCTAGTGGCATTGGTTTGGGTGGTGTTTTGTTACAAGAAGGCAAACCTATTGCTTATTTCAGTGAAAAATTGAGCGGGCCTGTTCTGAATTATTCTACTTATGATAAGGAATTGTATGCTCTTGTTCGCACATTAGAAACATGGCAGCATTATCTACGGCCCAAAGAGTTTGTTATTCATTCAGATCATGAATCTTTAAAACATATTCGTAGTCGAGGAAAATTGAACCGTAGACATGCTAAGTGGGTTGAATTTATTGAATCTTTTCCTTATATTATTAAGCACAAGAAAGGGAAAGAGAATATAATTGCTGATGCATTGTCTAGGAGATACACCTTGTTGAACCAACTTGATTACAAAATATTTGGATTGGAAACGATTAAAGATCAATATGTTAATGATGCTGATTTTAAAGATGTGTTGCTGCATTGTAAAGAGGGGAAGGGATGGAACAAATTCATCGTTAGTGATGGTGTCTTTAGAGCTAACAAGCTATGCATTCCAGCTAGCTCCGTTCGCTTGTTATTGTTGCAGGAAGCGCATCGAGGTGGCTTAATGGGGCATTTTGGAGCAAAGAAAACGGAAGATATACTTGCTGGTCATTTCTTTTGGCCAAAGATGAGAAGAGATGTGGAGAGATTTGTTGCTCGCTGCACGACATGTCAAAAGGCTAAATCACGATTGAATCCACATGGTTTGTATTTGCCTCTACCTGTTCCTAGTGCTCCTTGGGAAGATATTTCTATGGATTTTGTGTTAGGATTGCCTAGGACTAGGAAGGGACGTGATAGTGTGTTTGTGGTTGTTGATAGATTTTCTAAGATGGCCCATTTCATACCATGTCATAAAACTGATGATGCTTCTCACATTGCTGATTTGTTCTTTCGGGAAATTGTTCGTTTGCATGGTGTGCCCAACACAATTGTTTCTGATCGTGATGCTAAATTTCTTAGTTATTTTTGGAAGACTTTATGGGCTAAATTGGGAACTAAATTGTTATTTTCTACTACATGTCATCCGCAAACTGATGGTCAAATTGAAGTGGTTAATAGGACTTTGTCTACTATGTTAAGGGCTGTTTTAAAGAAGAACATTAAGATGTGGGAAGATTGTTTGCCTCATATTGAATTCGCTTATAATCGATCGCTGCATTCTACTACAAAGATGTGCCCATTTCAGATTGTATATGGTTTCTTGCCTCGTGCTCCTATTGATTTAATGCCTTTGCCATTTTCTGAAAAAACGAATTTTGATGCTACTAAGCGTGCCGAATTGATGTTAAAACTGCATGAAACAACTAAAGAAAACATAGAGCGCATGAATGCTAAATACAAGATTGCTGGTGATAAAGGTAGGAAGGAACTAAAGTTTGAACCTGGAGATTTAGTTTGGCTGCATTTGAGAAAGGAAAGGTTTCCTGAATTGAGAAAATCTAAATTGCTACCTCGGGCTGATGGACCATTTAAAGTGCTAGAGAAAGTCAATGATAATGCATATAAGCTCGATCTGCCTGCGGATTTTGGGGTTAGTCCCACATTTAACATTGCAGATTTGAAGCCATATTTGGGAGAGGAAGATGAGCTTGAGTCGAGGACGACTCAAATGCAAGAAGGGGAGGATGATGAGGACACCAACACCAACGATACATCCACTCCGACACAAGTACCTATTGCTGGTCCTATTACTCGTGCTCGTGCGCATCAACTTAATCATCAGGTGAGTTCAAATCTAAGCTCAGGTGCATCATGTTTAGACCATGGAGACCCGTGTACTCTTGTTTTGCTTAGGAACCAAGGAGGCGGCCGAAAGGGAAATGGATTCGCGCAAGCTGGATTCGGACTGCAGAATAGTACCAACTTGTAACGGACACCACGGTCGCATATGAACTCGGATTGGGGCGTTCAAGTACTTCGTAAAAAGCTTATGAAGTCTTCTTTCAAACGGATCCGGCCTCATAGCCATATCTATTACGAGTCGGCCGCAATCGTTAAATTAATACAGAGTCCTTTTCTGCCCATGGTGCTGCGTCACCCTGTTTTGGTCCAATGGGCCGTGTATCAAGTTGAGTCCATTACGGACGCGTCCTAGGGTTGGAGTACGACCCCAACACCCCTGTGGTCGTCCTCCCACGTACTTATACCCCTTAGCCGCCGCCAAGGATGCTTGGGTTTTGTTTAGATCAAGTTTAGCCTTCGCTACTTGCTTGCAAGCGCGCGTGCTGGATCAGCCGCCCGTCTTCTTGTCTTCGGAACCCCACCATTATTGAGATTGCGTGTGAAACCTTCATTTATATCTAGTAAATTCAGTACTTGTCATACTTGTTCTTGCTAGTTCTTCGATTGCTTGCAGGACGAGTGCCCTAGTGGCCGGGTGCCGCGCTCCACAAGATCGCGACAGCCATTGGAGGGGGTGTATCGGTTGCTAAGGCGCAGCTTGGAAGGCTGTAGTCGGGCCGTGAACGTCGCCTCCATCGACCAATCGAGTTATCCACGCCTCTCATCGAAAGATCGGGAATCAAACCCTAGCGGGTCGCCATTACCCGATCCACACAAATGGACCCTAAACACGTGTTTTGGTGCATTTTGGGAAGTTTCATTACTGCACGAAAGTCGGTGGAAAACAAGCCGAATCGGTGCAATTCGTGCAAAAGTTCGTGCAACGAAGTCGCGTTGAAATTTTTCAACGAACGCACCCGATCCACTCCATTGGACCCTAAACTCATGTTTTGTTGCGTTTCGGACCGTTTCGTTACTGCATGAAAGTCGGTTCAAAATGAGTTGAACAGGTGCAATTTGTGCAACGAATTTGCGTCGGAAGTTTTCGCAATGAACGCACCTGATCCACCCCATTGGACCCTGAACACGTGATTTGATGTATTTTGGGCCATTTCATTACTGCACGAAAGTCGGTGCAAAACGAGTTGAACTGGTGCAATTCGTGCAAAAGTTTGTGCAACGAAGTAGCGTCGAAATTTTTCACAATGAACGCACCCGATCCACACAAATGGACCCTAAACACGTGTTTTGGTGCATTTTGGGAAGTTTCATTACTGCACGAAAGTCGGTGGAAAACAAGCCGAATCGGTGCAATTCGTGCAAAAGTTCGTGCAACGAAGTCGCGTCGTAATTTTTCAACGAATGCACCCGATCCACTCCATTGGACCCTAAACTCATTTTTTGTTGCGTTTCGAACCATTTCATTTCTGCATGATAGTCGGTGCAAAACGGGCCGAACTAGTGCAATTTGTGCAAAAGTTCATGCAACGAAGTCGCGTCGAAATTTTTCGCAATGAACGCACCCGATCTACACCATTCGACACCAAACTCGTGATTTGGTGCATTTTGGGCCGTTTCATTACTGCACGAAAGTCAGTGCAAAACGTGCTAAACTGGTGCAATTCATGCAAAAGTTGGTGCAACGAAGTCGCATCGAATTTTTTGCAACGAACGCACCCGATCCACCCCATTGGACCCTAAACTCATGTTTGGTGCATTTTGGGCCATTTCATTACTGCATGAAAGTTGGTGCCAAACAAGCCGAACTGGTGCAATATGTGCAAAAGTTCGTGCAACAAAGTCGCGTTGAAATTTTTCAACGAACGCACCCGATCCACTCCATTGGACCCTAAACTCATGTTTTGTTGCGTTTCGGACCGTTTCGTTACTGCATGATAGTAGGTGCAAAAGGGGCCGAACTAGTGCAAAAGTTCGTGCAACGAAGTCGCGTTGAAATATTTCGCAATGTACGCACCCGATCCAAACCACTAAACCCTAAACACGTTTTTTGGTGCATTTTGGGGCGTTTCATTACGGCACGAAAGTCGGTGCAAAATGAGCTGAACTTGTGCAATTCGTGCAAAAGTTCGTGCAATGAAGTCGCGTAGAAATTTTTTGCAACGAAGGCACCCAATCCACTCCATTTGACTCTAAACTCATATTTTGTTGCGTTTCGGACCGTTTCGTACTGCATGAAAGTCGGTGCAAAACAGGCCGAACTGGTGCAATTCGTGCAAAAGTTTGTGCAACGATGTCGCATCGAATTTTCGCAATGAACGCAACCGATCCACACCATTCGACCCCAAACTCGTGATTTGGTGCATTTGGGCCCTTTCATTACTGCATGAAAGTCGGATCAAAACGAGTTGAACTGTTGGAATTTGTGCAACGAAGTCGCGTCGAAATGTTTCGCAACGAACGCACCCGATCCACCTCATTGGATCCTAAACTCGTGTTTTGGTGCATTTTCAGCCATTTCGTTACTGCATGAAAGTTGGTGCAAAACAAGCCGAACTGGTGCAATTCGTGCAAAAGTTCGTGCATCGAAGTCACGTCGAAATTTTTCAACGAACGCACCCGATCCACTCCATTTGACTCTAAACTCATATTTTTTTGCGTTTCGGACCGTTTCGTTACTGCATGAAAGTCGGTGCAAAATAGGCCGAACTGGTGCAATTCGTGCAAAAGTTTGCGCAACGATGTCGCATCGAATTTTCGCAATGAACGCAATCGATCCACACCATTCGACCCCAAACTCGTGATTTGGTGCATTTGGGCCCTTTCATTACTGCATGAAAGTCGGATCAAAACGAGTTGAACTGTTGGAATTTGTGCAACGAAGTCGCGTCGAAATGTTTCGCAACGAACGCACCCGATCCACCTCATTGGATCCTAAACTCGTGTTTTGGTGCATTTTCAGCCATTTCGTTACTGCATGAAAGTTGGTGCAAAACAAGCCGAACTAGTGCAATTCGTGCAAAAGTTCGTGCAACGAAGTCACGTCGAAATTTTTCAACGAACGCACCCGATCCACTCCATTTGACTCTAAACTCATATTTTTTTGCGTTTCGGACCGTTTCGTTACTGCATGAAAGTCGGTGCAAAATAGGCCGAACTGGTGCAATTCTTGCAAAAGTTTGTGCAACGATGTCGCATCAAATTTTTTCGCAATGAACGCAACCGATCCACACCATTGGACCCAAAACTCATGATTTCGTGCATTTTGGGCCGTTTCATTACTGCATGAAAGTCGGTTCAAAACGAGTTGAACTCTTGGAATTTGTGCAACAAAGTAGCGTCGAAATTTTTGGCAACGAACGCACCCGATCCACCTCATTGGACCCTAAACTCATGTTTTGGTGCATTTTCGGCCATTTCGTTACTGCACGTAAGTCGGTGCAAAATAAGCTGAACTGGTGCAATTCATGCAAAAGTTTGTGCAACGAAGTCGCATCGAATTGTTTGCAACGAACGCACCCGATCCACCCCATTGGACTAAACTCGTGTTTTGGTGCATTTTGGGCCGTTTCATTACTGCATGAAAGTCGGTTCAAAACGAGTTGAACTCTTGGAATTTGTGCAACAAAGTCGCGTCAAAATTTTTGGCAACGAACGCACCCGATCCACTCCATTGGATTCTAAACTCATGTTTTGTTGCGTTTCGGACCATTTCGTTAATACATGATCGTCGGTGCAAAATGAGCCGAACTAGTGCAATTCGTGCAAAAGTTTGTGCACCGAAGGCGCATCGAATTTTTTGCAACGAACGCACCCGATCAACCCCATTGGACCCTAAACTCGTGTTTTGGTGCATTTTGGGCCGTTTCATTATTGCATGAAAGTCGGTGCAAAACAAGCCGAACTAGTGCAATTCGTGCAAAAGTTGGTGCAACGAAGTCGCGTGGAAATGTTTCGCAATGAACGCACCCGATCCACACCATTGAACTCCAAACTCGTGATTTGGTGCATTTTGGGCTGTTTCATTACTGCATGAAAGTCGGTTCAAAATGAGTTGAACAGGTGCAATTTGTGCAACGAATTTGCGTCGGAAATTTTCGCAATGAACGCACCTGATCCACCCCATTCGACCCTGAACACGTGATTTGATGTATTTTGGGCCATTTCATTACTGCACGAAAGTCGGTGCAAAACGAGTTGAACTGGTGCAATTCGTGCAAAAGTTAGTCCAACGAAGTAGCGTCGAAATTTTTCACAATGAACGCACCCAATCCACACAAATGGACCCTAAACACGTGTTTTGGTGCATTTTGGGGCGTTTCATTATTGCACGAAAGTCGGTGGAAAACAAGCCGAATCGGTGCAATTCGTGCAAAAGTTCGTGCAACGAAGTCGCGTCGTAATTTTTCAACGAATGCACCCGATCCACTCCATTGGACCCTAAACTCATGTTTTGTTGCGTTTCGGACCATTTCGTTTCTGCATGATAGTCGGTGCAAAACGGGCCGAACTAGTGCAATTTGTGAAAAAGTTCATGCAATGAAGTCGCGTTGAAATATTTCGCAATGTACGCACCCGATCCAAACCACTGAACCCTAAACACGTGTTTTGGTGCATTTTGGGGTGTTTCATTACTGCACGAAAGTCGGTGCAAAATGAGCTGAACTGGTGCAATTCGTGCAAAAGTTCGTACAACAAAGTCGCGTCGAAATTTTTTGCAACGAACGCACTCAATCCACTCCATTTGACTCTAAACTCATATTTTGTTGCGTTTCGGACAGTTTCGTTACTGCATGAAAGTCGGTGCAAAACAGGCCAAACTGGTTCAGTTCGTGCAAAAATTTGTACAACGATGTCGCATCGAATTTTTTCGCAATGAACGCAACCGATCCACACCATTCGACCCCAAACTCGTGATTTGGTGCATTTGGAACCTTTCATTACTGCATGAAAGTCGGATCAAAATGAGTTGAACTGTTGGAATTTGTGCAACGAAGTCGCGTCGAAATTTTTCGCAATGAACGCACTCGATCTACACCATTCGACACCAAACTCGTGATTTGGTGCATTTTGGGCCGTTTCATTACTGCACGAAAGTCGGTGCAAAATGTGCTAAACTGGTGCAATTCATGCAAAAGTTGGTGCAACGAAGTCGCATCGAATTTTTTGCAACGAACGCACCCGATCCACCCCATTGGACCCTAAACTCATGTTTGGTGCATTTTGGGCCATTTCATTACTGCATGAAAGTAGGTGCCAAACAAGCCGAACTGGTGCAATATGTTCAAAAGTTCGTGCAACAAAGTCGCGTTGAAATTTTTCAACGAACGCACCCGATCCAGTCCATTGGACCTTAAACTCATGTTTTGTTGCGTTTCGGACCGTTTCGTTACTGCATGATAGTAGGTGCAAAATGGGCCGAACTAGTGCAATTCGTGCAAAAGTTTGTCCAACGAAGTAGCGTCGAAATTTTTCACAATGAACGCACCCGATCCACACAAATGGACCCTAAACACGTGTTTTGGTGCATTTTGGGGCGTTTCATTATTGCACGAAAGTCGGTGGAAAACAAGCCGAATCGGTGCAATTCGTGCAAAAGTTCGTGCAACGAAGTCGCGTCGTAATTTTTCAACGAATGCACCCGATCCACTCCATTGGACCCTAAACTCATATTTTGTTGCGTTTCGGACCATTTCGTTTCTGCATGATAGTCGGTGCAAAACGGGCCGAACTAGTGCAATTTGTGAAAAAGTTCATGCAATGAAGTCGCGTTGAAATATTTCGCAATGTACGCACCCGATCCAAACCACTGAACCCTAAACACGTGTTTTGGTGCATTTTGGGGTGTTTCATTACTGCACGAAAGTCGGTGCAAAATGAGCTGAACTGGTGCAATTCGTGCAAAAGTTCGTACAAAAAAGTCGCGTCGAAATTTTTTGCAACGAACGCACTCAATCCACTCCATTTGACTCTAAACTCATATTTTGTTGCGTTTCGGACAGTTTCGTTACTGCATGAAAGTCGGTGCAAAACAGGCCAAACTGGTTCAGTTCGTGCAAAAGTTTGTACAACGATGTCGCATCGAATTTTTTCGCAATGAACGCAACCGATCCACACCATTCGACCCCAAACTCGTGATTTGGTGCATTTGGAACCTTTCATTACTGCATGAAAGTCGGATCAAAATGAGTTGAACTGTTGGAATTTGTGCAACGAAATCGCGTCAAAATTTTTCGCAATGAACGCACTCGATCTACACCATTCGACACCAAACTCGTGATTTGGTGCATTTTGGGCCGTTTCATTACTGCACGAAAGTCGGTGCAAAATGTGCTAAAATGGTGCAATTCATGCAAAAGTTGGTGCAACGAAGTCGCATCGAATTTTTTGCAACGAACGCACCCGATCCACCCCATTGGACCCTAAACTCATGTTTGGTGCATTTTGGGCCATTTCATTACTGCATGAAAGTTGGTGCCAAACAAGCCGAACTGGTGCAATATGTGCAAAAGTTCGTGCAACAAAGTCGCGTTGAAATTTTTCAACGAACGCACCCGATCCGCTCCATTGGACCCTAAACTCATGTTTTGTTGCGTTTCGGACCGTTTCGTTACTGCATGATAGTAGGTGCAAAACGGGCCGAACTAGTGCAATTCGTGCAAAAGTTCGTGCAACGAAGTCGCGTTGAAATATTTCGCAATGTACGCACCCGATCCAAACCACTGAACCCTAAACACGTGTTTTGGTGCATTTTGGGGTGTTTCATTACTGCACGAAAGTCGGTGCAAAATGAGCTGAACTAGTGCAATTCGTGCAAAAGTTCGTACAACAAAGTCGCGTCGAAATTTTTTGCAACGAACGCACTCAATCCACTTCATTTGACTCTAAACTCATATTTTGTTGCGTTTCGGACAGTTTCGTTACTGCATGAAAGTCGGTGCAAAACAGGCCAAACTGGTTCAGTTCGTGCAAAAGTTTGTACAACGATGTGGCATCAAATTTTTTCGCAATGAACGCAACCGATCCACACCATTCGACCCCAAACTCGTGATTTGGTGCATTTGGGCCCTTTCATTACTGCATGAAAGTCGGATCAAAACGAGTTGAACTGTTGGAATTTGTGCAACGAAGTCGTGTCGAAATTTTTCACAACGAACGCACCCGATCCACCTCATTGGATCCTAAACTCGTGTTTTGGTGCATTTTCAGCCATTTCCTTACTGCATGAAAGTTGGTGCAAAACAAGCCGAACTGGTGCAATTCGTGCAAAAGTTTGTGCAACGAAGTCATGTCGAAACTTTTCAACGAACGCACCCGATCCACTCCATTTGACTCTAAACTCATATTTTTTTGCGTTTCGGACCGTTTCGTTACTGCATGAAAGTCGGTGCAAAATAGGCCGAACTGGTGCAATTCGTGCAAAAGTTTGTGCAACGATGTCGCATCAAATTTTTTCGCAATGAACGCAACCGATCCACACCATTGGACCCAAAACTCATGATTTCGTGCATTTTGGGCCGTTTCATTACTACATGAAAGTCGGTTCAAAACGAGTTGAACTCTTGGAATTTGTGCAACAAAGTAGCGTTGAAATTTTTGGCAACGAACGCACCCGATCCACCTCATTGGACCCTAAACTCATGTTTTGGTGCATTTTCGGCCGTTTCGTTACTGCACGAAAGTCGGTGCAAAATAAGCTGAACTGGTGCAATTCATGCAAAAGTTTGTGCAACGAAGTCGCATCGAATTTTTTGCAACGAACGCACCCGATCCACCCCATTGGACCCTAAACTCGTGTTTTGGTGCATTTGGGCCGTTTCATTACTGCATGAAAGTCGGTTCAAAATGAGTTGAACTCTTGGAATTTGTGCAACAAAATCGCGTCAAAATTTTTGGCAAAGAACGCACCCGATCCACTCCATTGGACCCTAAACTCATGTTTTGTTGCGTTTCGGACCATTTCGTTAATACATGATAGTCGTTTCAAAATGAGCCGAACTTGTGCAATTAGTGCAAAAGTTGGTGCAACGAAGGCGCATCGAATTTTTTGCAACGAACGCACCCGATCCACCCCATTGGACCCTAAACTCGTGTTTTGGTGCATTTTGGGCCGTTTCATTACTGCATGAAAGTCGGTGCAAAACAAGCCGAACTGGTGCAATATGTGCAAAAGTTCGTGCAACGAAGTCGCGTCGAAATTTTTCAACGAACGCACCCGATCCACTCCATTGGACCCTAAACTCATGTTTTGTTGCGTTTCGGACCGTTTCGTTACTACATGATAGTCGGTGCAAAACGAGCCGAACAAGTGCAATTCGTGCAAAAGTTCGTGCAACGAAGTCGCGTGGAAATGTTTCGCAATGAACGCACCCGATCCACACCATTGAACTCCAAACTCGTGATTTGGTGCATTTTGGGCCATTTCATTACTGCATGAAAGTTGGTGCCAAACAAGCCGAACTGGTGCAATATGTGCAAAAGTTCGTGCAACAAAGTCGCGTTGAAATTTTTCAACGAACGCACCCGATCCACTCCATTGGAACCTAAACTCCTGTTTTGTTGCGTTTCGTACCGTTTCGTTACTGCATGATAGTAGGTGCAAAATGGGCCGAACTAGTGCAATTCGTGCAAAAGTTCGTGCAACGAAGTCGCATTGAAATATTTCGCAATGTACGCACCCGATCCAAACCACTGAACCCTAAACACGTGTTTTGGTGCATTTTGGGGCGTTTCATTACTGCACGAAAGTCGGTGGAAAACAAGCCGAATCGGTGCAATTCGTGCAAAAGTTCGTGCAACGAAGTCGCGTAGTAATTTTTCAACGAATGCACCCGATCCACTCCATTGGACCCTAAACTCAAGTTTTGTTGCGTTTCGGACCATTTCGTTTCTGCATGATAGTTGGTGCAAAACGGGCCGAACTAGTGCAATTTGTGCAGAAGTTCATGCAACGAAGTCGCGTCGAAATTTTTCGCAATGAACGCACCCGATCTACACCATTCGACACCAAACTCCTGATTTGGTGCATTTTGGGCCGTTTCATTACTGCACGAAAGTCGGTGCAAAACGTGCTAAACTGGTGCAATTCATGCAAAAGTTGGTGCAACGAAGTCGCATCGAATTTTTTGCAACGAACACACCCGATCCACCCCATTGGACCCTAAACTCATGTTTGGTGCATTTTGGGCTATTTTATTACTGTATGAAAGTTGGTGCCAAACAAGCCGAACTGGTGCAATATGTGCAAAAGTTCGTGCAACAAAGTCGCGTTGAAATTTTTCAACGAACGCACCCGATCCCCTCCATTGGACCCTAAACTCATGTTTTGTTGCGTTTCGGACCATTTCGTTACTGCATGATAGTAGGTACAAAACGGGCCGAACTAGTGCAATTCGTGCAAAAGTTCGTGCAACGAAGTCGCGTTGAAATATTTCGCAATGTACGCACCCGATCCAAACCACTGAACCCTAAACACGTGTTTTGGTGCATTTTGGGGCGTTTCATTACTGCACGAAAGTCGGTGCAAAATGAGCTGAACTGGTTCAATTCGTGCAAAAGTTTGTACAACGATGTCGCATCGAATTTTTTCGCAATGAACGCAACCGATCCACACCATTCGACCCCAAACTCGTGATTTGGTGCATTTGGGCCCTTTTATTACTTCATGAAAGTCGGATCAAAACGAGTTGAACTGTTGGAATTTGTGCAATGAAGTCGCGTCGAAATTATTCGCAACGAACGTACCCGATCCACCTCATTGGATCCTAAACTCGTGTTTTGGTGCATTTTCAGCCATTTCGTTACTGCATGAAAGTTGGTGCAAAACAAGCCGAACTGGTGCAATTCGTGCAAAAGTTCGTGCATCGAAGTCACGTCGAAATTTTTCAACGAACGCACCCGATCCACTCCATTTGACTCTAAACTCATATTTTTTTGCGTTTCGGACCGTTTTGTTACTGCATGAAAGTCGGTGCAAAATAGGCCGAACTGGTGCAATTCGTGCAAAAGTTTGTGCAACGATGTCGCATCGAATTTTTTGCAACGAACGCACCCGATCCACCCCATTGGCGGAATCCGAGTCCATATTCGTGTTCAAGTCCGAGTTAGATTCTGTGTTGGTTTGTGACCGAATCGCACGCGGTGCTGTGATTCGAGTAGGGATCGGTTTCCGAGTCCGAATTGGTTATTGCGCCGTGTTATAAAATTCCATTGCTATTCGCACTTGTACTGCATATTTTGTAGCGCTCCAGAAAGGCAGAAGTAGTCTCGGCTTACTCAAACCGCAATACCCCTACCATTTCGGCAAAAGTTTGTGTGCTGTGTGGCTCTTTTGAAGTCTTTTAGGTTATATAATCAGTTTTGAGGATCCCCTGAAAAAAAAAAGAAAAAAAAGAAAAAGAAAAGAAAAGAAAAAAAAACAAGAAGAAGAAGAAAAGGAAGGGAAGAAAAAGGGGCTGTTCTTTGTGCATCTTTTTTGTTCTTCGGTGGTGTCTCGTGACTTCATTTGTGTCCAGGCTCGCGTCTCTAGCATGGTCTAGGCTAGGACCAACATAGTGCCGCCGTTGAACGATTCTTCAACTTACTTTTGTAACTAACATGGTGCTAGTTTATCCTTGCTTTAGCGTACCTATAGCTCCACATATCCGACTACAGCTTGACAGGTCCTGTTGTTGCGGCACTGATACACTTCATCCCACGGTTGCAGACTTGTTGGTTGCCGTCCCCTCCTGTTGAGCAAGGTAAGAATTGGTAAGAGCTTGTGTAACGGGTTGAGAGTGAGCGCCTTGCAGTAGCTACATCCCATTAGTTGTAGGATCTTATTTCTTCACCTATTTTCGTGTTTCCTTTGTTCATCTAACCATGACAGGATCAGAGGGTGATGGGAGTTTAGGTCACTCTCCTCGTACCAAGGGAACCATACAACATTTTGAAAATAAGATGAGGTGATGAGGACACCAACACCAACGATACATCCACTCCGACACAAGTACCTATTGCTGGTCCTATTACTCGTGCTCGTGCGCATCAACTTAATCATCAGGTGAGTTCAAATCTAAGCTCAGGTGCATCATGTTTAGACCATGGAGACCCGTGTACTCTTGTTTTGCTTAGGAACCAAGGAGGCGGCCGAAAGGGAAACGGATTCGCGCAAGCTGGATTCGGACTGCAGAACAGTACCAACTTGTAACGGACACCACGGTCGCATATGAACTCGGATTGGGGCGTTCAAGTACTTCGTGGAAAGCTTATGAAGTCTTCTTTCAAACGGATCCGGCCTCATAGCCATATCTATTACGAGTCGGCCGCAATCGTTAAATTAATACAGAGTCCTTTTCTGCCCATGGTGCTGCGTCACCCTATTTTGGTCCAATGGGCCGTGTATCAAGTTGAGTCCATTACGGACGCGTCCTAGGGTTGGAGTACGACCCCAACACCCCTGTGGTCGTCCTCCCACGTACTTATACCCCTTAGCCGCCGCCAAGGATGCTTGGGTTTTGTTTAGATCAAGTTTAGCCTTCGCTACTTGCTTGCAAGCGCGCGTGCTGGATCAGCCGCCCGTCTTCTTGTCTTCGGAACCCCACCATTATTGAGAATGCGTGTGAAACCTTCATTTATATCTAGTAAATTCAGTACTTGTCATACTTGTTCTTGCTAGTTCTTCGATTGCTTGCAGGACGAGTGCCCTAGTGGCCGGGTGCCGCGCTCCACAAGATCGCGACAGCCATTGGAGGGGGTGTATCGGTTGCTAAGGCGCAGCTTGGAAGGCTGTAGTCGGGCCGTGAACGTCGCCTCCATCGACCAATCGAGTTATCCAGGCCTCTCATCGAAAGATCGGGAATCAAACCCTAGCGGGTCGCCATCATTTGGTATCGCACTCTATTCACCCCATTGGACCCTAAACTCATGTTATGGTGCGTTTTGGACCGTTTGGTTACTGCCTGAATGTCGGTGCAAAGTGGGGCCGAACTAGTGCAATTAGTGCAAAAGTTCGTGCAACGAAGTCGCGTCGTAATTTTTCAAAACGAGTACACCCGGTTCACCCCATTGGACCCTAAAATCGTGTTTTGGTGCATTTAAGACCGTTTCGTTACTGCACGGATGCCGATGGAAATTGGACCGAACTGGTGCAATTAGTGCAAATATTCATGCAACCAAGTCACGTCAGAATTTTTCAAAACAAACGCACCCGATCCACCTTTTTGGACCCTAAACTCATGTTATGGTGCGTTTTGGACCGTTTAGTTACTGCCTGAATGTCGGAGCAAAATGGGGCCGATCTAGTGCAATTAGTGCAAAAGTTCGTGCAACGATGTCGCGTCGTAATTTTTCAAAACGAGTACACCCGGTCCGCCCCATTGGACCCTAAAATCGTGTTTTGGTGCATTTAAGACCGTTTCGTTACTGCACGAAAGCCGATGGAAATTGGGCCGAACTGGTGCAATTAGTGCAAATATTCATGCAACCCAGTCACGTCGTAACTTGTAAAAACGAGTGCACCCGGTCCACCCCATTGGACCCTAAACATTTGTTTTGGTGCATTTCAGACCGTTTCGTTACTACACGAATGTTGGTGCAAAACAGGGCCGAACTGGTGCAATTAGTGCAAAAGTTCGTGCAATGAAGTCGCATCGGAATTTTTCATAACGAACGCACCCGATCCACCCCATTGGACCCTAAACTCATGTTTTGGAGCGTTTCAAACCGATTCGCGTGCAAGAAAGTCAGTGCAAAACGGGGCCCAACTGGTGCAATTAGTGCAAATATTCATGCAACCAAGTCACGTAAGAATTTTTCAAAATGAACGCACTCGATTCACCCCATTGGACCTTAACTCATGTTATGGTGCGTTTTGGAGCGTTTGGCTACTGCCTTAATGTCGGTGCAAAATGGGGCCGAACTAGTGCAATTAGTGCAAAAGTTCGTGCAACGAAGTCGCGTCGTAATTTTTTGAAATGAGTACACCCGGTCCACCCCATTGGACCCTAAAATCGTGTTTTGGTGCATTTAAGACCGTTTCGTTACTAGACCAAAGTCGGTGCAAAACGGGGCCGAACTGGTGCAATTAGTGCAAAAGTTCTTGCAATGAGGTCGTGTCGTAATTTTTCGCAACAAACGCACACAATCAACCCCATTGGACCCTAAACTCATGTTTTGGTGTGTTTCGAACCGATTCGCCTGCACGAAAGTCGTTGCAAAATGGGGCCGAACTAGTGCAATTATTGCAAAACTTCGTGAATCGAAGTCACGTTGGAATTTTTCAAAACGAACGCCCCCGATCCACCCCATTGGACCCTAAACTCATGTTTTGTTGCATTTTCGGACCGTTTCCTTACTGCACCAAAGTCGGTACAAAATGGGGCCGAACTGGTGCAATTAGTGCGAAAGTTCATGCAACGTAATCGCGTCGTAATTTTTCAAAACAAGTGCACCCGGTCCACCCCATTGGACCCTTGGTGCATTTCAGACCGTTTCATTACTACACGAATGTTGGTGCAAAGCGGGGCCGAACTGGTCCAATTAGTGCAAAAGTTCGTGCAATGAAGTCGCATCGGAATTTTTTACAACGAATGCACCCGATCCACCCCAATGGACCCTAAAATCATGTTTTCGAACGTTTTGGCCGTTTCGTTACTGCACGAAAGCCGATGGAAATTGGGCCGAACTGGTGCAATTATTGCAAATATTCATGCAACCAAGTCACATCGTAATTTTTAAAAATGAGTGCACCCGGTTCACCGCATTGGACCCTAAACATATGTTTTGGTGCATTTCAGACCGTTTCGTTACTACACGAATGTTGGTGCAAAACAGGGCCGAACTGGTGCAATTAGTGCAAAAGTTCATGCAATGAAGTCGCATCGGAATTTTTCATAACGAACGCACCCGATCCACCCCATTGGACCCTAAACTCATGTTTTGGAGCGTTTCAAATCGATTCGCGTGCAAGAAAGTCGGTGCAAAACGGGGCCCAACTGGTGCAATTAGTGCAAATATTCATGCAACCAAGACACGTCAGAATTTTTCAAAACGAACGCACCCGATCCACCTTTTTGGACCCTAAACTCATGTTATGGTGCGTTTTGGACCGTTTGGTTACTGCCTGAATGTCGGTGCAAAATGGGGCCGAACTAGTGCAATTAGTGCAAAAGTTCGTGCAACGAAGTCGCGTCGTAATTTTTCAAAACGAGTACACCCGGTCCACCCCATTGGACCCTAAAATCGTGTTTTGGTGCATTTAAGACCGTTTCGTTACTGCACGGATGCCGATGGAAATTGGACCGAACTGGTGCAATTAGTGCAAATATTCATGCAACCAAGTCACGTCAGAATTTTTCAAAACAAACGCACACGATCCACCTTTTTGGACCCTAAACTCATATTATGGTGCGTTTTGGACCGTTTAGTTACTGCCTGAATGTCGGAGCAAAACAGGGCCGAACTGGTGCAATTACTGCAAAAGTTCGTGCAATGAAGTCGCATCAGAATTTTTCATAACGAACGCACCCGATCCACCCCATTGGACCCTAAACTCATGTTTTGGAGCGTTTCAAACCGATTCGCGTGCAAGAAAGTCAGTGCAAAACGGGGCCCAACTGGTGCAATTAGTGCAAATATTCATGCAACCAAGTGACGTAAGAATTTTTCAAAATGAACGCACTCGATTCACCCCATTGGACCGTAAACTCATGTTATGGTGCGTTTCGGACCGTTTGGTTACTGCCTTAATTTCGGTGCAAAATGGGGCCGAACTAGTGCAATTAGTGCAAAAGTTCGTGCAATGAAGTCGCGTTGTAATTTTTCAAAATGAGTACACCCGGTCCACCCCATTGGACCCTAAAACCGTGTTTTGGTGCATTTAAGACCGTTTCGTTACTAGACCAAAGTCGGTGCAAAACGGGGCCGAACTGGTGCAATTAGTGCAAAAGTTCGTGCAATGAAGTCGTGTCGTAATTTTTCGCAACAAACGCACACAATCAACCCCATTGGACCCTAAACTCATGTTTTGGTGTGTTTCGAACCGATTCGCCTGCACGAAAGTCGTTGCAAAATGGGGCCGAACTAGTGCAATTAGTGCAAAACTTCGTGAATCGAAGTCGCGTCAGAATTTTTCAAAACGAACGCCCCCTATCCACCCCATTGGACCCTAAACTCATGTTTTGGAGCGTTTCAAACCGATTCGCGTGCAAGAAAGTCCGTGCAAATTGGGGCCCAACTGGTGAAATTAGTGCAAATATTCATGCAACCAAGTCACATAAGAATTTTTCAAAATGAACGCACTCGATTCACCCCATTGGACCCTAAACTCATGTTATGGTGCGTTTCGGACCGTTTGGTTACTGCCTGAATGTCGGTGCAAAATGGGGCCTAACTAGTGCAATTAGTGCAAAAGTTCGTGCAACGAAGTCGCGTCGTAATTTTTCAAAACGAGTACACCCGGTCCACCCCATTGGACCCTAAAATCGTGTTTTGATGCATTTAAGACTGTTTCGTTACTGCACGAAAGCCGATGGAAATTGGGCCGAACTGGTGCAATTAGTGCAAATATTCATGCAACCCAGTCACGTCGTAATGTTTAAAAACGAGGGCACCCGGTCCACCCCATTGGACCCTGAACACATGTTTTGGTGCATTTCAGACCGTTTCGTTACAACACGAATGTTGGTGCAAAACGGGCCCGAACTGGTGCAATTAGTGCAAAAGTTCGTGCAATGAAGTCGCATCAGAATTTTTCACAACGAACACAGCCGATCCACCCCAATGGACCCTAAACTCATGTTTTGGAGCGTTTCGGCCGTTTATTTACTACACGAAAGCCGATGGAAATCGGGCTGAACTGGTGAAATTAGTGCAAATATCCATGCCACCAAGTCACGTTGGAATTTTTCATAATTAACGCACCCGATCCACCCCATTGGACCCTAAACTCATATTTTGTTGCGTTTCGGACCGTTTCTTTACTGCACGAAAGTCGGTGCAAAACGGGTTGAACTGGCGCAATTAGTGCAAAAGTTCGTGCAATGAAGTCGCATCGGAATTTTTCACAACGAATGCACCCGATCCACCCCAATGGACCCTAAACTCATGTTTTCGAATGTTTCGGCCGTTTTGTTACTGCACGAAAGTTTATGCAAAACGGGTCGAACTATTGAAATTAGTGCAAAAGTTCAAGCAACGAAGTCACGTCGGAATTTTCCAAAACGAACGCACCCGATCCACCCCATTGGATCCTAAACTCATGTTTAGTTGCGTTTCGGACCGTTTCGTTACTGCACGAAAGTCGGTGCAAAACGGGTCGAACTTGCGCAATTAGTTCAAAAGTTCACGCAACGAAGTCGCGTCGGAAGTTTTCAAAA
Organism: Panicum miliaceum; assembly: GCA_032594955.1. Classification (NCBI taxonomy): domain Eukaryota; kingdom Viridiplantae; phylum Streptophyta; class Magnoliopsida; order Poales; family Poaceae; genus Panicum; species Panicum miliaceum. The sequence continues at coordinate 21,297,985 of CM064068.1, forward strand.
TGAATGCGCTCGATCCACCCCATTGGACCCTAAACTCATGTTTTGGTGCGTTTTGGACCGTTTGGTTACTGCCTGAATGTCGGTGCAAAATGGGGCCGAACTATTGCAATTAGTGCAAAAGTTCATGCAATGAAGTCGCGTCGTAATTTTTCAAAACGAGTACACCCGATCCAGCCCATTGGACCCTAAAAACATGTTTTGGTGCATTTAAGACCGTTTCGTTACTACACCAAAATCGGTGCAAAACGGGGCCGAACTGGTGCAATTAGTGCAAAAGTTCGTGCAATGAAGTCGTGTCGGAATTTTTCGCAACGAACGCACACAATCAACCCCGTTGGACCCTAAACTCATGTTTTGGTGTGTTTCGAACCGATTCGCCTGCACGAAAGTCGGTGCAAAACGGGGCCGAACTAGTGCAATTAGTGCAAAACTTCGTGCAACGAAGTCGCGTCGGAATTTTTCAAAACGAACGCCCCCAATCCACCCCATTGGACCCTTAACTCATGTTTTGGTGCATTTTCGGACCGTTTCCTTACTGCATGAAAGTTGGTGCAAAATGTGGCCGAACTAGTGCAATTAGTGCGAAAGTTCATGCAATGTAATCGCGTTGTAATTTTTCAAAACGAGTGCACCCAGTCCACCCCATTGGACCCTAAACATATGTTTTGGTGCATTTCAGACCGTTTCGTTATCACACGAATGTTGGTGCAAAACGGGGGCCGAACTGGTGCATGCTATCGGTATCAAATTGCCATGGTCTACCTAGCAGAATATGACAAGCTTCCATAGGCACAACATCACATTCAACAACATCATGATATGAACCAATAGCGAAATTAATTCGTACCAATCTCGTTACCTTGACCTTACCACTATTGTTGAGCCACCGAATGTGATATGGATGTGGGTGCGGTTTTGTTGTAAGTGCAAGCTTCTCGACCATATCGCTGCTAGCCAAGTTGTTGCAGCTACCTCCATCAATTATCAAACGGCATGAACGCTCTTTAATAACACACTTTGTTTGGAATAGTGTATGCCGTTGATTTTGCTCCGCCTTTTCCATTTGTGCACTAAGTACACGCTGCACAATGAGGCTCTCATAATGATCTGCATCCTCTGCACCAATCTGCTCTTCTGGTTGTTCCTTAGTACCTGCATGGTCAGCAGCAAGCAAAGCAAGTGTATCTTCATCAAAATCACTAGCAGAGGAATACCCACCATCTCCTTTGACCACCAAAACGCGCTTGTTAGGGCAGTCACGTTGCACGTGTCCAAAGCCCTTGCATCGATGGCACTGAACATCTCTTGTCCTTCCTGTGGAGGCAACCGAAGATGCACTCGTGGCTGGTTTCTGGACAGTCGTGGTTGCTGAATTTGTCAGGGGAGCACGTGTCTTATCGTTGGATGGAGCGGGTATTGTCGACCGACTCGAGAATGTAGAAGGTGCAGGAGCTCGTCCGGTCAATGAGGTAGATGTGCGCGGCTGCCATGATGAAGGTTTTCCTGCAGAAATATTAGTTCTTGTACTAGCACGTCGTCGCTTTCAGCTTTACAAGCAAGATGGAACAAACGTGTTACGTTAGTATAATCTTTATAAGCAATAATGTCCTGAATTTCTCGGTTCAAACCTCCTAAAAATCTAGCCATAGCAGGTTCCTCATCCTCCACTAAATTACAACGCAACACACCCATTTGTAATTCCTGATAGTATTCTTCTACACTTTTATTACCCTGTCTCAATTGTTGCAATCTATGTAACAGATCACGCGCATAGTAAGAAGGAACAAATCTAGCCCGCATGACCCGTTTCAAAGCATCCCAGGTTTGTGGAATATTATTAGGATTTTTCTTAGCATGTTCTATCCACCAAATAGAGGCAAAATCAGTAAATTCACTAGTAGCAGCCCTAACACGTATATTCTCAGAAAATTCATGACATGCAAACTTTTGATCAACAGCAATTTCCCAAGTAATGTATGCATCAGGATCGTATTTTCCATCGAAAGAAGGTATCTTAAATTTTATTTTACTGAAAGCATCATCATTATTATGTACCTCACATCGTCGATGTCCACCCATACCTCTCCGATTAGTTCGCAGTCGTCGGCGATTACGAGCATCTTGGTCATCTAGTTCAGTATTAGGGACATAATCATCCCAATTATCCTCGACACGCTCATCCTTCTTGTTTTCTCCCTCATGCCCATTTGCAGTTCTGGCATGCATCTCATCAAAACGCCTCAAAAGAGCAGCAAGGCTTTGGTCAATATGAGCGACCGACATCTCCAGCCTTGTAAGCTTGGTGTTGGTGGCAAGCTGCGTGGCCTCCAACTGCCCAATCTTATCATTTGACACCAGCATATCTTCAGCAAGCCCATCTACATGCCTCCTCATCTTATTTGCAAAATGTTGTATGATTCCCTTTGTACGAGGAGAGTGACCTAAACTCCCAACACCCTCTGATCCTTTCATGGTTAGATGAACAAAGGAAACACGAAAATAGGTGAAGAAATAAGATCCTACAACTAATGGGATGTAGCTACTGCAAGGCGCTCACTCTCAACCTGTTACACAAGCTCTTACCAATTCTTACCTTGCTCAACAGGAGGGGACGGCAACCAACAAGTTTGCAACCGTGGGATGAAGTGTATCGGTGCCGCAATAACAGGACCTGTCAAGCTGTAGTCGGATATGTGGAGCTATAGGTGGGCTTAAGCAAGGATGAACTAGCACCACGTTAGTTACAAAAGCAAGCTGAAGAATCGTTCAACGGCGGCACTATGCTGGTCCTAGCCTAGACCGTGCTAGAGACGCGAGCCTGGACACAAATGAAGTCACGAGACACCACCGAAGAACAAAAAGGATGCATAAAGAACAGCCCATTTTCTTCCCTTCTTTTTCTTCTTCTTCTTGTTTTTTTTTCTTTTTCTTTTTTTTTCTTTTTTTTCAGGGGATCCTCAAAACTGATTATATAACCTAAAAGACTTCAAAAGAGCCACACAGCACACAAACTTTTGCCGAAATGGTAGGGGTATTGCGGTTTGAGTAAGCCGAGACTACTTCTGCCTTTCTGGAGCGCTACAAAATATGCAGTACAAGTGCGAATAGCAATGGAATTTTATAACACGGCGCAATAACCAATTCGGACTCGGAAACCGATCCCTACTCGAATCACAGCACCGCGTGCGATTCGGTCACAAACCAACACAGAATCTAACTCGGACTTGAACACGAATATGGACTCGGATTCCGCCAACACGGAGTATGTATGGTAGCGCACGGTTGTGACTAGAACGTGACAAGAACTCGAAACTCTAAAGGACTAAAACTAAGACCAGCAACTCGACGCAACCGATGCAATCGATTGGTCGATGGATGCGACGTTCACGGCCCGACTACAGCCTTCCAAGCTGCGCCTTAGCAACCCATACACCCCCTCCAATGGCTGTCGCGATCTTGTGGAGCGCGGCACCCGGCCACTAGGGCACTCGTCCTGCAAGCAATCGAAGAACTAGCAAGAACAAGTATGACAAGTACTGAATTTACTAGATGTAAATGAATGTTTCACACGCAATCTCAATAATGGTGGGGTTCCGAAGACAAGAAGACGGGCGGCTGATCCAGCACGCGCGCTTGCAAGCAAGTAGCGAAGGCTAAACTTGATCTAAACGAAACCCAAGCATCCTTGGTGGCGGCTAAGGGGTATAAGTACGTGGAAGGACGACCACAGGGGTGCTGGGGTCATACTCCAACCCTAGGACACGTCCGTAATGGACTCAACTTGATACACGGCCCATTGGGCCAAAACAGGGTGACGCAGCACCATGTGCAGAAAAGGACTCTGTATTAATTTTACGATTGCGGCCGACTCATAACAGATATGGATATGAGGCTAGATCCATTTGAAAGAAGACTTCATAAGTTTTCCACGAAGTACTTGAACGCCAAGCCGGTGCAAAATGGGGCCGAACTAGTGCAATTAGTGCAAAACTTCGTGCAACGAAGTCACGTCGGAATTTTTCAAAACGAGCGCATCCGATCCACTCTATTGGACCAAAAACACATGTTTTGGTGCTTTTCTGACCATTTCCTTACTACACAAATGTCGGTGCAAAATGGGGCTGAACTGGTGCAATTAGTCCAAAAGGTCGTGTAATGAAGTCGCTTTGGAATTTTTCGCAACGAACGCACCGGATCAAACCTGTCGGACCCTAAACTCAGGTTTGGGTGTGTTTCGGTCCGATTCGCCTACACGAAAGTCGGTGCAAAATGGGGAATAACTAATGCAATTAGTGCAAAAGTTCATGCAACGAAGTCGCTTCGGAATTTTTCGTAATGAACGCACCCGATCCAGCCCAATGGACCCTAAAAACATCTTTTGGTGCATTTACGACCGTTTCGTTACTACACCAAAGTCGGTGCAAAACGGGGCCGAACTAGTGCAATTAGTGCAAAAGTTCGTGCAATGAAGTCGTGTCGGAAATTTTTGCAACGAATGCACCCGATGAAACCCATTGCACCCTAAACTCATGTTTTGGTATGTTTCGGACCGATTCGCCTGCACGAAAGTCGGTGCAAAACGGGGCCGAACTAGTGCAATTAGTGCAAAAGTTCTTGCAACAAAGTCGCGTCGGAAGTTTTCAAAATGAACACACTCGATCCATCCCATTGGACCCTAAACTCTTGTTTTGGTGCGTTTGGGACCGTTTCCTTACTGCACGAAAGTCGGTGCAAAATGGGACCGAACTGGTGCAACTAGTGCAAAAGTTCATGCAACAAAGTCGCGTCAGAATTTTTCAAAACGAACGCTCCCGATCCAGCCCATTGGACCCTAAACTCATGTTTTGTTGCGTTTTGGACCATTTACTTACTGCACAAAAGTCGGTAAAAAACGGGGCCGAACTGGTCCAATTAATCAAAAAGTTCGTGCAACAATGTCACATCGGAATTTTTCAAAATGAACGCACCTGATCCACTCCATTGGACCCTAAACACATGTTTTGTTGCGTTTCGGACCTTTTTCTTACTGCACGAAAGTCCGTAGAAAACGGGGCCGAACTGGTGCAATTAGCGCAAAGGTTCATGCAACAAAGTCGCGTTAGAATTTTTCAAAACGAACGCACCCGATCCACCCCGTTGGACCCTAAACTCATGTTTTGGTGCGTTTGGGACCGTTTCCTTACTGCACGAAAGTCGGTGCAAAATGGGGCCGAACTAGTGTAGTTAGTGCAAAAGTTCCTGCAACGAAGTCGCGTCGGAATTTTTCAAAACGAACGCAACCGATCCACACCATTGGACCCTAAAGTCATGTTTTGGTGCGTTTCGGACCGTTTCCTTGCTGCACAAAAGTCGGTGAAAAATGGGGCCGAACTGGTGCAAATTCGTGCAAAATGTCGTGTAATGAAGTCTCTTTGGAATTTTTCGCAATGAACGCACCGGATCAAACCCATTGGACCCTAAACTCATGTTTGGGTATTTTTCGGTCAGATTCGCCTGCATGAAAGTCGGTGCAAAATGGGGGAAAACTAATGCAATTAGGGCAAAAGTTCGTGCAACGAAGTCGCTTCGTAATTTTTCGCAACGAACGCACCCGATCCACCCCATTGGACCCCAAACTCATGTTTCGGTGTGTTTCGAACTGATTGGCCAGCACGAAAGTCGGTGCAAAATGGGGCCGAACTAGTGCAATTAGTGCAAAACTTCGTGCAACGAAGTCGCGTTGGAATTTTTCAAAACAAGCGCATCCGATCCATCCTATTGGACCCAAAACACATGTTTTGGTGCTTTTCTGACTGTTTCCTTGCTACACGAATGTCGGTGCAAAACGGGGCCGAACTGGTGCAATTAGTCCAAAAGGTCGTGTAATGAAGTCGCTTTGGAATTTTTCGCAATGAACGCACCGGATCAAACCCATCGGACCCTAAACTCATGTTTGGGTGTGTTTCGGTCCGATTCACCTGCACGAAAGTTGGTGCGAAATGGGGAAAAACTAATGCAATTAGTGCAAAAGTTCATGCAACGAAGTCGCTTCGGAATTTTTCGTAATGAACGCACCCGATCCAGCCCATTGGACCCTAAAAACATGTTTTGGTGCATTTACGACCGTTTCGTTACTACACCAAAGTTGGTGCAAAACGGGGCCGAACTGCTGCAATTAGTGCAAAAGTTCGTGCAATGAAGTCGTGTCGGAATTTTTTGCAACGAACGCACCCGATGAAACCCATTGGACCCTAAACTCATGTTTTGGTATGTTTCGGACCGATTCGCCTGCACGAAAGTTGGTGCAAAACGGGGCCGAACTAGTACAATTAGTGCAAAAGTTCATGCAACGAAGTCGCGTCGGAAGTGATGAGGACATCCTCCACTATTACCCGCTGGCAAAGACGCAACAAAAGGGGCCGAGTGGCCCAGTTGTAGTCGGGCGGCGACCGTGTGAGACTCTGAATAATCTCACCTTGGTTAGCTTGGGAGGAGAAAGCCACCTTAAAAGGGAGAGCCACCTTTCCCCTATTGGACTAGTCTTTTAGGTAGATTGGGCCTTTTCCCGAATTGGTGTGCCTAAGAACTGTTGGGGTCCGGGCAACCTTAATTTATTGGGCCTCGGCCAACCCCACCTGAGCCGGATGCATCATTTGGTATCAGAGCTGGGCCCTTGTGGGAATGATGAGGACATACTCCACTATTACCCGCTGGCAAAGACGCAACAAAAGGGGCCGAGTGGTCCAGTTGTAGTCGGGCGGCGACCGTGTGAGCCTCTGAATAATCTCACCTTGCTTAGCTTGGGAGGAGAAAGCCACCTTAAAAGGGAGAGCCACCCTTCCCCTATTGGACTAGTCTTTTAGGGAGATTGGGCCTTTCCCCGAATTGGTGTGCCTAAGAACTGTTGGGGTCCGGGCAACCTTAATTTATTGGGCCTCGGCCAACCCCACCTGAGCCGGATGCATCATTTGATATCAGAGCTGGGCCCTTGTGGGAATGATGAGGACATACTCCACTTAATGGCGACCCGCTAGGGTTTGTTCCCGATCTTTCGATGAGAGGCGGGGGATAACTCGATTTGAGATGGAGGCGACGTTCACGGCCCGACTACAGCCTTCCAAGGATCCTGCGCCTTAGCAACCGATACACCACCTCCAATGGCTGTCGCGATCTTGTGGAGCGCGACACCCGGCCACTAGGGCACCTGTCCTGCAAGCAATCGAAGAACCAGCAAGAACAAGTAGAACAAACAACTCAATTGCAAATATGGAGATAATAACCAATCTGGAATCAACAAGGTGGGGTTCCGAATCGAGTAGAACGGATGGTCTAGTCGACACACGCGTATACAAGGAAGTAGCAATGGCTAAACTTTCAACAAAACAAAAACCCCCCAATCTGTTCATGGCGGCTCTAACCCTTATTAATACCTAGGAGGACGACCAAGAGGGTGTTTGAGTCGCACTCCAACCCTAGGACGCGTCCCTAATGGACCCGACTTGATACAAAGCCCATCGGGCCATATTAAGATGTCGCAGCACCTTTAGACAGAAAACCAGTCGGTAGTATTTTGGTCATTGCGGACGAATCAGGAGAGATATGGACTTGAGTCCGGATCCATATGAAACTAGACTTCATAAGCTTTCCACGAAGTACTTGAACGTCCCTATCCGAGTCCGTATGCGACCGTGGTGTCCGTCACAAGTTGGTGCTGTTCTGCAGTCCGAATCCAGCCTCCAAAACGTGTTGGACATGGACTCTTTCTTTCCTTGCACCAAAGGTGACGTGGTGGCCTGATGGAGAACATTGGGAAGACTTAGGCTTGGTCCCCAATCAACTTCTTTGGTCCTCCATACCTTCCATGTGTGTTTATTACATGTGGGTGTATCCATTCTGGTGATGTCCACATCATTCTCCCCTTCTTGGCTGCAAGTCGTCCTCGACTTGCTCCAACGGCATTCAAAGGTGCTTGCTTTGTTGTTGGAACATGGAGCGACGACTATGCTGCATGGGCACAACAAATAATGCTCCCGTTCTTCAGGCTGATCCTGTTGCATAAGAGAAAAACTAGAAAAACTTTGCAAGATATTATTAGTGTTAATGCAGCCCCCTATTTGCTCATGGTATTGTAGCCCAAAAGGATATTTCAGATTAGAACAGATATACACTTTATGCACCAAATATTCTCCTTTGATGTCATTTTTTCCAATTGCATGAAGCGAATAATGATTTAAACTTGGCAAATTAGAATCTAATTGAACCTTCTATTTTAGACAATTTAGATTACACAGAATATTAAATTCAATATAACCCAAAGTATTTAAAGAAGACAACAATTTCAGTTCATCTTGTACACAAGTAATAGGATGAGAAGGATTATCTACAGCACATTCGTATGGTTCCAAACCAAAAATATCACACTTATTCATTAATTCTGGTATATGAGTAAAAGAAGTATTAGCACACAAGTCCTCTTTATCATAAGAAACAACAAGTAATTCATCTTGTGAAAAAGTTGAATCAGCAGCAGGTTCCACTATTCGTTGCTCTTTGTTAGCATGTAGAGTGGACAAAGTTTGGACACTATGAGTCACATCATTCTTGCAAGTATTCACAAATGAAAGAATTTCTTTTTCAGCATGGAGAGCAAGACAAAACAATTGACCGATATAGCAATAGGACTTGCCAATTAACAAGTTTCGAATTTCAGAATTGAGCCCTCTCATGAACCTATTCATAACATCTTCCATGCATTCATCCAATCCACCAAACATGATACAAATTTTAAAATCATGGTAGTATTGTTTCACAGTCCTACTACCCTGTTTTAATTTCTCTAGTTTGGTAAGCAAATGATCAACATAATATGCAGGAATATAGGCATCTCTAAAATGTATTTTGAATTCTTTCCAAGTTTGCGGAATAATGTTATGCCTACAAATATATTTCCATTCTAGCAAAGCATTTTCTGTTAAAATATTAGAGGCAATATAAATCATTTGTTTCTCCGACAGGTCATGCTCATCAAATTCATTATCTACTTTTAGCTCCCAATCAATGTAAGCTTTAGGATCAAACTCACCAGGATATAAAGGCAAGCATTGAATAATGTCCAGAATATTTTGTTGTTGTTTGCTCCGCTCAAAAATCACAGTATCACCTGCCATGATCAGTAGAAAACAAGAACACAAAAATAATATGTATCCTCCTGTCAACTACTAGAATGTGTCAGTTGTAATTCTCTCAAACTCAACTTGTTTAATACGAGCTCTTACCAGTTCTTACCAAGCATAACAGGATGAGTCGGCAACCAACAAGTCAAGCACCTTGAAAGAAGTGTATCGGTGCCTTAGCAACAGAAAACTGTCAAGCTATAGTCGAGTATGTGGAGCTGTAGGTGGGCTGATCAAGGGAAAATACTAGCACCACGTTAGTCAGAAAAGCAAGCTGAATAATTGTTCAACGGTGGTACTGTGCTGGTCCTAGCCTAGACCGTGCTAGAGACGCGAGCCTGGACACAAATGAAGTCACGAGACACCACCGAAGAACAAAAAAGATGCACAAAGAACAGCCCCTTTTTCTTCCCCTCTTTTTCTTCTTCTTCTTTTTTTTTTCTTTTTTTTTCTTTCTTTTTTTTTCTTTTTTTTCTCTTTTTTTTCTTTTTTTTTTATTCAGGGGATCCTCAAAACTGATTATATAACCTAAAAGACTTCAAAAGAGCCACACAGCACACAAACTTTTCTCTCTCTCTCTCTCTCTCTGGAGTAAGCCGAGGCTATATGTATTCGTGAAAAGTTGTGGTTTGAGTAAGCCGAGACTACTTCTTCCTTTCTGGAGCGTTACAAAATATGCAGTACAAGTGCGAAAAGCAATGGAATTTTATAACACGGCACAATAACCAATTGGGACTAGGAAATCGATCCCTACTCGAATCACAGCACCGCGTGCGATTCGGTCACAAACCAACACAGAATCTAACTCGGACTTGAACACGAATATGGACTCGGATTCCACCAACACGGAGTATGTATGGTAGCGCACGGTTGTGACTAGAACGTGACAAGAACTCGAAACTCTAAAGGACTAAAACTAAGACCAGCAACTCGACGCAACCGATGCAACCGAAAATTCAACAAGCCCTAACTAAGCAGTGCTAGCAAAGGCTCAAACGAGTTTATAGGACTGAAGGTAAACTAATCTACTATTTTTTTTTGGCTTTTCTGGACTATAGGAAAAATAAAACAGCGAAGAATTAGAAGTCTCTCACTGATAAACCTTGCTCTGATTACCAACTAATGGCGACCCGCTAGGGTTTGTTCCCGATCTTTCGATGAGAGGCGGGGGATAACTCGATTTGAGATGGAGGCGACGTTCACGGCCCGACTACAGCCTTCCAAGGATCCTGCGCCTTAGCAACCGATACACCACCTCCAATGGCTGTCGCGATCTTGTGGAGCGCGACACCCGGCCACTAGGGCACCTGTCCTGCAAGCAATCGAAGAACCAGCAAGAACAAGTAGAACAAACAACTCAATTGCAAATATGGAGATAATAACCAATCTGGAATCAACAAGGTGGGGTTCCGAATCGAGTAGAACGGATGGTCTAGTCGACACACGCGTCTACAAGGAAGTAGCAATGGCTAAACTTTCAACAAAACAAAAACCCCCCAATCTGTTCATGGCGGCTCTAACCCTTATTAATACCTAGGAGGACGACCAAGAGGGTGTTTGAGTCGCACTCCAACCCTAGGACGCGTCCCTAATGGACCCGACTTGATACAAAGCCCATCGGGCCATATTAAGATGTCGCAGCACCTTTAGACAGAAAACCAGTCGGTAGTATTTTGGTCATTGCGGACGAATCAGGAGAGATATGGACTTGAGTCCGGATCCATATGAAACTAGACTTCATAAGCTTTCCACGAAGTACTTGAACGTCCCTATCCGAGTCCGTATGCGACCGTGGTGTCCGTCACAAGTTGGTGCTGTTCTGCAGTCCGAATCCAGCCTCCAAAACGTGTTGGACATGGACTCTTTCTTTCCTTGCACCAAAGGTGACGTGGTGGCCTGATGGAGAACATTGGGAAGACTTAGGCTTGGTCCCCAATCAACTTCTTTGGTCCTCCATACCTTCCATGTGTGTTTATTACATGTGGGTGTATCCATTCTGGTGATGTCCACATCACCACTATTACCCGCTGGCAAAGACGCAACAAAAGGGGCCGAGTGGTCCAGTTGTAGTCGGGCGGCGACCGTGTGAGCCTCTGAATAATCTCACCTTGCTTAGCTTGGGAGGAGAAAGCCACCTTAAAAGGGAGAGCCACCCTTCCCCTATTGGACTAGTCTTTTTGGGAGATTGGGCCTTTCCCCGAATTGGTGTGCCTAAGAACTGTTGGGGTTCGGGCAACCTTAATTTATTGGGCCTCGGCCAACCCCACCTGGGCCGGATGCATCAGGAAGTTTTAAAAATGAACACACTCGATCCACCCCATTGGACCCTAAACTCATGTTTTGGTGCGTTTGGAACCGTTTCCTTACTGCACCAAAGTCGGTGCAAAATGGGGCCGAACTGGTACAATTAGTGCAAAAGTTCATGCAACAAAGTCGCCTCAGAATTTTTCAAAACGAACGCTCCCGATCCAACCCATTGGACCCTAAACTCATGTTTTATTGCGTTTTGGACCATTTACTTACTGCACGTAAGTCGGTACAAAACAGGGCCGAACTGGTGCAATTAATCAAAAAGTTCATGCAACAATGTCACATCGGAATTTTTCAAAATGAACGCACCCGATCCACCCCATTGGACCCTAAATGATGAGGACATCAACACCAACGATACATCCACTCTGACACAAGTACCTATTGCTGGTCCTATTACTCGTGCTCGTGCGCATCAACTTAATCATCAGATGAGTTCAAATCTAAGCTCATGTACATCATGTTTAGACCATGGACACCCGTGTACTCTTGTTTTGCTTAGGAACCAAGGAGGCGACCGGAAGGGAAACAGATTCGCGCAGGCTGGATTCGGACTGCAGAACAGTACCAACTTGTGACGGACACCACGGTCGCATGAAACAACTAGAGAAAACATAGAGCGCATGAATGCTAAATACAAGATTGCTGGTGATAAAGGTAGGAAGGAACTAAAATTTGAACCTGGAGATTTAGTTTGGCTGCATTTGAGAAAGGAAAGGTTTCCTGAATTGAGAAAATCTAAATTGCTACCTCGGGCTGATGGACCATTTAAAGTGTTAGAGAAAGTCAATGATAATGCATATAAGCTCGATCTGCCTGCGGATTTTGGGGTTAGTCCCACATTTAACATTGCAGATTTGAAGCCATATTTGGGAGAGGAAGATGAGCTTGAGTCGAGGACGACTCAAATGCAAGAAGGGGAGGATGATGAGGATATCAACACCAACGATACATCCACTTCGACACAAGTACCTATTGCTGGTCCTACTACTCGTGCTCGTGTGCATCAACTTAATCATCAGGTGAGTTCAAATCTAAGCTCATGTACATCATATTTAGACCATGGAGACCTGTGTACTCTTGTTTTGCTTAGGAACCAAGAAAGCGACCGAAAGGGAAACGGATTCGCGCAGGCTGGATTCAGACTGCAGAACAATACCAACTTGTGACGGACACCACGGTCGCATATAAACTCGGATTGGGGCGTTCAAGTACTTCGTGGAAAGCTTATGAAGTCTTCTTTCAAACAGATCCGGCCTCATATCCATATCTGTTATGAGTCGGCCGCAATCGTAAAATTAATACAGAGTCCTTTTCTGCACATGGTGCTGCGTCACCCTATTTTGGCCCAATGGGCCGTGTATCAAGTTGAGTCCATTACGGACGCGTCCTAGGGTTGGAGTACGACCCCAGCACTCTTGTGGTCATCCTTCCACGTACTTATACCCCTTAGCCGCCACCAAGGATGCTTGGGTTTCGTTTAGATCAAGTTTAGCCTTCGCAACTTGCTTGCAAGCGCGCGTGCTGGATCAGCCGCCCGTCTTCTTGTCTTCGGAACCCCACCATTATTGAGATTGCGTGTGAAACCTTCATTTACATCTAGTAAATTCAGTACTTGTCATACTTGTTCTTGCTAGTTCTTCGATTGCTTGCAGGACGAGTGCCCTAGTGGCCGGGTGCCGCGCTCCACAAGATCGCGACAGCCATTGGAGGGGGTGTATCAGTTGCTAAGGCGCAGCTTGGAAGGCTGTAGCCGGGCCGTGAACATCATTTTGAACCGACTTTCATGCAGTAATGAAACGGCCCAAAATGCACCAAAACACGAGTTTTTAGGGTCCAATGGGGTGGATGGACCGGGTGCGTTCGTTGCAAAAAATTCGATGCGACTTCGTTGCACAAACTTTTGCATGAATTGCACCAGTTCAGCTTATTTTGCACCGACTTTCGTGCAGTAACGAAACGGCCGAAAATGCACAAAAACATGAGTTTAGGGTCCAATGGGGTGGATCAGGTGCGTTCTTTGCGAAAAATTCCGACGCGACTTCGTTGCACGAATTGCACGAGTTCAGCTCATTTTGCAGCGACTTTTTTGCAGTAGTGAAACGGCCCAAAATGCATCAAATCACGAGTTTGGGGTCCAATGGTATGGATCGGGTGCTCTCATTGCGAAAAATTTCGACGCGACTTCGTTGCACGAACTTTAGCACGAATTGCACAAGTTTGGCCCGTTTTGCACCGACTATCATGCCGTAACAAAACAGTCCGAACGCAACAAAACATGAGCAGGGTCCAATGGAGTGGATCGGGTGCGTTTGTTGAAAAATTTCGACGCGACTTCGTTGCATGAACTTTTGCACGAATTGCACCAGTTCGGCTTGTTTTGCACCAACTTTCATGCAATAACGAAATGGCCGAAAATGCACCAAAACATGAGTTTAGGATCGAATGGGGTGGATCGGGTGCGTTCATTGCGAAAAATTTTGACGCGACTTCGTTGCACAAATTCCAACAGTTCAACTCGTTTTGATCCGACTTTCATGCAGTAATGAAAGGGTCATAAATGCACCAAATCACGAGTTTGGGGTCCAATGGTGTGGATCGGTTGCGTTCATTGCGAAAAAATTCGATGCGACATCGTTGCACAAACTTTTGCACGAATTGCACCAGTTCGACCTGTTTTGCACCGACTTTCATGCAGTAAAAAAACGGTACGAAACGCAACAAAATATGAGTTTAGAGTCAAATGGAGTGTATTGAGTGCGTTCGTTGCAAAAAATTTCGACGCGACTTCGTTGCACAAACTTTTGCACGAATTGCACCAGTTCAGCTCATTTTGCACCGAGTTTCGTACAGTAATGAAACGCCCCAAAATGCACCAAAACATGTGTTTAGGGTTCAATGGTTTGGATCGGGTGCGTACATTGCGAAATATTTCAACGCGACTTCGTTGCACGAACTTTTGCACGAATTGCACTAGTTCGGCCCGTTTTGCACCTACTATCATGCAGTAACGAAACGGTCCGAAACGCAACAAAACATGAGTTTAGGGTCCAATAAAGTGGATCGGGTGCGTTCGTTTGAAAAATTTCAACGCGACTTTGTTCCACAAACTTTTGCACATATTGCACCAGTTCGGCTTGTTTGGCACCAACTTTCATGCAGTAATGAAACGGCCCAAAATGCACCAAACATGAGTTTAGGGTCCAATGGGGTGGATCGGGTGCGTTCGTTGCAAAAAATTCGATGCGACTTCGTTGCACCAAATTTTGCATGAATTGCACCAGTTTAGCACGTTTTGCACCGACTTTCGTGCAGTAATGAAACGGCCCAAAATGCACCAAATCACGAGTTTGGTGTCGAATGGTGTAGATCGGGTGCGTTCATTGCGAAAAATTTCGACGCGACTTTGTTGCATGAACTTTTGCACAAAGTGCACTAGTTCAGCCCGTTTTGCACCGACTATCATGCAGAAACGAAATGGTCCGAAACGCAACAAAACATGAGTTTAGGGTCCAATGGAGTGGATCGGGTGCGTTCGTTGAAAAATTACGACGCGACTTCGTTGCACGAACTTTTGCACGAATTGCACCGATTCGACTTGTTTTCCACCAACTTTCGTGCAGTAATGAAACGCCCCAAAATGCACCAAAACACGTGTTTAGGGTCCATTTGTGTGGATCGGGTGCGTTCATTGCGAAAAATTTCGACGCTACTTCATTGCACAAACTTTTGCATGAATTGCACCAGTTCAACTCGTTTTGCACCGACTTTCGTGCAGTAATGAAATGACCCAAAATACATAAAATCACGTGTTCAGGGTCGAATGGGGTGGATCAGGTGCGTTCATTGCAACTTTCGACGCAAATTCGTTGCACAAATTGCACCTGTTCAACTCATTTTGAACCAACTTTCAAGCAGTAATGAAACGGCCCAAAATGCACCAAATCACGAGTTTGGAGTTCAATGGTGTGGATCGGGTTCGTTCATTGCGAAACATTTCCACGCGACTTCGTTGCACGAACTTTTGCATGAATTGCACTAGTTCGGCTCGTTTTGAACCGACTATCATGTAGTAACGAAACGGTTCGAAACGCAACAAAACATGAGTTTAGGGTCCAATGGAGTGGATCGGGTGCGTTCGTTGAAAAATTTCGACGCGACTTCGTTGCACGAACTTTTGCACATATTGCACCACTTCAGCTTGTTTTGCACCGACTTTCATGCAGTGATGAAACGGCCCAAAGTGCACCAAAACACGAGTTTTGGGTCCAATGGGGTGGATCGGGTGCGTACGTTGCAAAAAATTCGATGCGACTTCGTTGCACAAACTTTTGCACTAATTGCACAAGTTCGGACTATTTTGCACCGACTTTGATGCAGTAACGAAACAGTCCGAAACTCAACAAAACATGAGTTTAGGGTCCAATGGAGTGGATCGGGTGCGTTCGTTGAAAGATTTCAACGCGACTTCGTTGCACGAACTTTTGCACGAACTGCACCAGTTCAGCTTGTTTTGCACTGACTTTTATGCAGTAATGAAACGGCCCAAAATGCGCCAAAACACGAGTTTAGGGTCCAATAGGGTGGATCGGGTGCATTCAATGCGAAACATTTCCACCCGACTTCGTTGCACAAACTTTTGCACGAATTGCACTAGTTCGGCTCGTTTTGCACCGACTATCATGTAGTAACGAAATGGTCCGAAATGCAACAAAACATGAGTTTAAGGTCCAATGGAGTGGATCGGGTGGGTTCGTTGAAAAATTTCGACGTGACTTCGTTGCACGAACTTTTGCACATATTGCACCAGTTCGGCTTGTTTTGCACCGACTTTCATGCAGTAATGAAACGGCCCAAAATGCACCAAAACATGAGTTTAGGGTCCAATGGGGTGGATCAGGTGCGTTCGTTGCGAAAAATTCCGACGCGACTTCGTTGCACGAATTGCACGAGTTCAGCTCATTTTGCAGTGACTTTTGTGCAGTAGTGAAATGGCCCAAAATGCATCAAATCACGAGTTTGGGGTCCATTGCGAAAAATTTCGACGCGACTTCGTTGCACGAACTTTTGCACGAATTGCACAAGTTTGGCCCGTTTTGCACCGACTATCATGCCGTAACAAAACGGTCCGAAACGCAATAAAACATGAGCAGGGTGCAATGGAGTGGATCGGGTGCGTTTGTTGAAAAATTTCGACGCGACTTCGTTGCATGAACTTTTGCACGAATTGCACCAGTTCGGCTTGTTTTGCACCAACTTTCATGCAGTAACGAAATGGTCGAAAATGCACCAAAACACGAGTTCAGGATTCAATGGGGTGGATCGGGTGCGTTCATTGCGAAAAATTTCGACGCGACTTCGTTGCACAAATTCCAACAGTTCAACTCATTTTGATCCGACTTTCATGCAGTAATGAAAGGGCCCAAAATGCACCAAATCACGAGTTTGGGGTCCAATGGTGCGCATCGGTTGCGTTCATTGTGAAAATTCGATGCGACATCGTTGCACAAACTTTTGCATGAATTGCACCAGTTCGGCCTGTTTTGCACCGACTTTCATGCAGTAACGAAACGGTCCGAAACGCAACAAAATATGAGTTTAGAGTCAAATGGAGTGGATTGAGTGCGTTCGTTGCAAAAAATTTCGACGCGACTTCGTTGCACGAACTTTTGCACGAATTGCACCAGTTCAGCTCGTTTTGCACCGAGTTTCGTACAGTAATGAAACGCCCCAAAATGCACCAAAACATGTGTTTAGGGTTCAATGGTTTGGATCGGGTGCGTACATTGCGAAATATTTCAACGCGACTTCGTTGCACGAACTTTTGCACGAATTGCACTAGTTCGGCCCGTTTTGCACCTACTATCATGCAGTAACGAAACGGTCCGAAACGCAACAAAACATGAGTTTAGGGTCTAATAAAGTGGATCGGGTGCGTTCGTTTGAAAAATTTCAACGCGACTTTGTTCCACGAACTTTTGCACATATTGCACCAGTTCGGCTTGTTTGGCACCAACTTTCATGCAGTAATGAAACGGCCCAAAATGCACCAAACATGAGTTTAGGGTCCAATGGGGTGGATCGGGTGCGTTCGTTGCAAAAAATTCGATGCGACTTCGTTGCACCAAATTTTGCATGAATTGCACCAGTTTAGCACGTTTTGCACCGACTTTCGTGCAGTAATGAAACGGCCCAAAATGCACCAAATCACGAGTTTGGTGTCGAATGGTGTAGATCGGGTGCGTTCATTGCGAAAAATTTCGACGCGACTTTGTTGCATGAACTTTTGCACAAAGTGCACTAGTTCGGCCCGTTTTGCACCGACTATCATGCAGAAACGAAATGGTCCGAAACGCAACAAAACATGAGTTTAGGGTCCAATGGAGTGGATCGGGTGCGTTCGTTGAAAAATTACGACGCGACTTCGTTGCACGAACTTTTGCACATATTGCACCACTTCAGCTTGTTTTGCACCGACTTTCATGCAGTGATGAAACGGCCCAAAATGCACCAAAACACGAGTTTTGGGTCCAATGGGGTGGATCGGGTGCGTTCGTTGCAAAAAATTCGACGCGACTTCGTTGCACAAATTCCAACAGTTCAACTCATTTTGATCCGACTTTCATGCAGTAATGAAAGGGCCCAAAATGCACCAAATCACGAGTTTGGGGTCCAATGGTGTGGATCGGTTGCGTTCATTGCGAAAAAATTCGATGCGACATCGTTGCACAAACTTTTGCACGAATTGCACCAGTTCGACCTGTTTTGCACCAACTTTTATGCAGTAAAAAAACGGTCCGAAACGCAACAAAATATGAGTTTAGAGTCAAATGGAGTGTATTGAGTGCGTTCGTTGCAAAAAATTTCGACGCGACTTCGTTGCACGAACTTTTGCACGAATTGCACCAGTTCAGCTCATTTTGCACCGAGTTTCGTACAGTAATGAAACGCCCCAAAATGCACCAAAACATGTGTTTAGGGTTCAATGGTTTGGATCGGGTGCGTACATTGCGAAATATTTCAACGCGACTTCGTTGCACGAACTTTTGCACGAATTGCACTAGTTCGGCCCGTTTTGCACCTACTATCATGCAGTAACGAAACGGTCCGAAACGCAACAAAACATGAGTTTAGGGTCCAATAAAGTGGATCGGGTGCGTTCGTTTGAAAAATTTCAACGCGACTTTGTTCCACGAACTTTTGCACATATTGCACCAGTTCGGCTTGTTTGGCACCAACTTTCATGCAGTAATGAAACGGCCCAAAATGCACCAAACATGAGTTTAGGGTCCAATGGGGTGGATCGGGTGCGTTCGTTGCAAAAAATTCGATGCGACTTCGTTGCACCAAATTTTGCATGAATTGCACCAGTTTAGCACGTTTTGCACCGACTTTCGTGCAGTAATGAAACGGCCCAAAATGCACCAAATCACGAGTTTGGTGTCGAATGGTGTAGATCGGGTGCGTTCATTGCGAAAAATTTCGACGCGACTTTGTTGCATGAACTTTTGCACAAAGTGCACTAGTTCGGCCCGTTTTGCACCGACTATCATGCAGAAACGAAATGGTCCGAAACGCAACAAAACATGAGTTTAGGGTCCAATGGAGTGGATCGGGTGCGTTCGTTGAAAAATTACGACGCGACTTCGTTGCACGAACTTTTGCACATATTGCACCACTTCAGCTTGTTTTGCACCGACTTTCATGCAGTGATGAAACGGCCCAAAATGCACCAAAACACGAGTTTTGGGTCCAATGGGGTGGATCGGGTGCGTTCGTTGCAAAAAATTCGACGCTACCTCATTGCACAAACTTTTGCACTAATTGCACAAGTTCAACTCGTTTTGCACCGACTTTCATGCAGTAATGAAATGGCCCAAAATACATAAAATCACGTGTTCAGGGTCCAATGGGGTGGATCAGGTGCGTTCATTGCAACTTTCGACGCAAATTCGTTGCACAAATTGCACCTGTTCAACTCATTTTGAACCAACTTTCAAGCAGTAATGAAACAGCCCAAAATGCACCAAATCACGAGTTTGGAGTTCAATGGTGTGGATCGGGTTCGTTCATTGCGAAACATTTCCACGCGACTTCGTTGCACGAACTTTTGCATGAATTGCACTAGTTCGGCTCGTTTTGAACCGACTATCATGTAGTAACGAAACGGTCCGAAACGCAACAAAACATGAGTTTAGGGTCCAATGGAGTGGATCGGGTGCGTTCGTTGAAAAATTTCGACGCGACTTCGTTGCACGAACTTTTGCAAATATTGCACCACTTCAGCATGTTTTGCACCGACTTTGATGCAGTGATGAAACGGCCCAAAATGCACCAAAACACGAGTTTTGGGTCCAATGGGGTGGATCGGGTGCGTTCGTTGCAAAAAATTCGACGCTACCTCATTGCACAAACTTTTGCACTAATTGCACAAGTTCAACTCGTTTTGCACCGACTTTCGTGCAGTAATGAAATGGCCCAAAATACATAAAATCACGTGTTCAGGGTCCAATGGGGTGGATCAGGTGCGTTCATTGCAACTTTCGACGCAAATTCGTTGCACAAATTGCACCTGTTCAACTCATTTTGAACCAACTTTCAAGCAGTAATGAAACGGCCCAAAATGCACCAAATCACGAGTTTGGAGTTCAATGGTGTGGATCGGGTTCGTTCATTGCGAAACATTTCCACGCGACTTCGTTGCACGAACTTTTTCATGAATTGCACTAGTTCGGCTCGTTTTGAACCGACTATCATGTAGTAACGAAACGGTCTGAAACGCAACAAAACATGAGTTTTGGGTCCAATGGAGTGGATCGGGTGCGTTCGTTGAAAAATTTCGACGCGAATTCGTTGCACGAACTTTTGCACATATTGCACCACTTCAGCTTGTTTTGCACCGACTTTCATGCAGTGATGAAACGGCCCAAAATGCACCAAAACACGAGTTTTGGGTCCAATGGGGTGGATCGGGTGCGTTCGTTGCAAAAAATTCGACGCTACCTCATTGCACAAACTTTTGCACTAATTGCACAAGTTCAACTCGTTTTGCACCGACTTTCATGCAGTAATGAAATGGCCCAAAATACATAAAATCACGTGTTCAGGGTCCAATGGGGTGGATCAGGTGCGTTCATTGTAACTTTCGACGCAAATTCGTTGCACAAATTGCACCTGTTCAACTCATTTTGAACCAACTTTCAAGCAGTAATGAAACGGCCCAAAATGCACCAAATCACGAGTTTGGAGTTCAATGGTGTGGATCGGGTTCGTTCATTGCGAAACATTTCCACGCGACTTCGTTGCACGAACTTTTGCATGAATTGCACTAGTTCGGCTCGTTTTGAACCGACTATCATGTAGTAACGAAACGGTTCGAAACGCAACAAAACATGAGTTTAGGGTCCAATGGAGTGGATCGGGTGCGTTCGTTGAAAAATTTCGACGCGACTTCGTTGCACGAACTTTTGCACATATTGCACCACTTCAGCTTGTTTTGCACCGACTTTCATGCAGTGATGAAACGGCCCAAAATGCACAAAAACACGAGTTTTGGGTCCAATGGGGTGGATCGGGTGCGTACGTTGCAAAAAATTCGATGCGACTTCGTTGCACAAACTTTTGCACTAATTGCACAAGTTCGGACTATTTTGCACCGACTTTGATGCAGTAACGAAACAGTCCGAAACTCAACAAAACATGAGTTTAGTGTCCAATGGAGTGGATCGGGTGCGTTCGTTGAAAGATTTCAACGCGACTTCGTTGCACGAACTTTTGCACGAACTGCACCAGTTCAGCTTGTTTTGCACCGACTTTTATGCAGTAATGAAACGGCCCAAAATGCGCCAAAACACGAGTTTAGGGTCCAATAGGGTGGATCGGGTGCATTCAATGCGAAACATTTCCACCCGACTTCGTTGCACAAACTTTTGCACGAATTGCACTAGTTCGGCTCGTTTTGCACCGACTATCATGTAGTAACGAAATGGTCCGAAATGCAACAAAACATGAGTTTAAGGTCCAATGGAGTGGATCGGGTGCGTTCGTTGAAAAATTTCGACGCGACTTCGTTGCACGAACTTTTGCACATATTGCACCAGTTCGGCTTGTTTTGCACCGATTTTCATGCAGTAATGAAACGGCCCAAAATGCACCAAAACATGAGTTTAGGGTCCAATGGGGTGGATCAGGTGCGTTCGTTGCGAAAAATTCCGACGCGACTTCGTTGCACGAATTGCACGAGTTCAGCTCATTTTGCAGTGACTTTTGTGCAGTAGTGAAATGGCCCAAAATGCATCAAATCACGAGTTTGGGGTCCATTGCGAAAAATTTCGACGCGACTTCGTTGCACGAACTTTTGCACGAATTGCACAAGTTTGGCCCGTTTTGCACCGACTATCATGCCGTAACAAAACGGTCCGAAACGCAATAAAACATGAGCAGGGTGCAATGGAGTGGATCGGGTGCGTTTGTTGAAAAATTTCGACGCGACTTCGTTGCATGAACTTTTGCACGAATTGCACCAGTTCGGCTTGTTTTGCACCAACTTTCATGCAGTAACGAAATGGTCGAAAATGCACCAAAACACGAGTTCAGGATTCAATGGGGTGGATCGGGTGCGTTCATTGCGAAAAATTTCGACGCGACTTCGTTGCACAAATTCCAACAGTTCAACTCGTTTTGATCCGACTTTCATGCAGTAATGAAAGGGTCATAAATGCACCAAATCACGAGTTTGGGGTCCAATGGTGTGGATCGGTTGCGTTCATTGCGAAAAAATTCGATGCGACATCGTTGCACAAACTTTTGCACGAATTGCACCAGTTCGACCTGTTTTGCACCGACTTTCATGCAGTAAAAAAACGGTACGAAACGCAACAAAATATGAGTTTAGAGTCAAATGGAGTGTATTGAGTGCGTTCGTTGCAAAAAATTTCGACGCGACTTCGTTGCACAAACTTTTGCACGAATTGCACCAGTTCAGCTCATTTTGCACCGAGTTTCGTACAGTAATGAAACGCCCCAAAATGCACCAAAACATGTGTTTAGGGTTCAATGGTTTGGATCGGGTGCGTACATTGCGAAATATTTCAACGCGACTTCGTTGCACGAACTTTTGCACGAATTGCACTAGTTCGGCCCGTTTTGCACCTACTATCATGCAGTAACGAAACGGTCCGAAACGCAACAAAACATGAGTTTAGGGTCCAATAAAGTGGATCGGGTGCGTTCGTTTGAAAAATTTCAACGCGACTTTGTTCCACAAACTTTTGCACATATTGCACCAGTTCGGCTTGTTTGGCACCAACTTTCATGCAGTAATGAAACGGCCCAAAATGCACCAAACATGAGTTTAGGGTCCAATGGGGTGGATCGGGTGCGTTCATTGCAAAAAATTCGATGCGACTTCGTTGCACCAAATTTTGCATGAATTGCACCAGTTTAGCACGTTTTGCACCGACTTTCGTGCAGTAATGAAACGGCCCAAAATGCACAAAATCACGAGTTTGGTGTCGAATGGTGTAGATCGGGTGCGTTCATTGCGAAAAATTTCGACGCGACTTTGTTGCATGAACTTTTGCACAAAGTGCACTAGTTCAGCCCGTTTTGCACCGACTATCATGCAGAAACGAAATGGTCCGAAACGCAACAAAACATGAGTTTAGGGTCCAATGGAGTGGATCGGGTGCGTTCGTTGAAAAATTACGACGCGACTTCGTTGCACGAACTTTTGCACGAATTGCACCGATTCGACTTGTTTTCCACCAACTTTCGTGCAGTAATGAAACGCCCCAAAATGCACCAAAACACGTGTTTAGGGTCCATTTGTGTGGATCGGGTGCGTTCATTGCGAAAAATTTCGACGCTACTTCATTGCACAAACTTTTGCATGAATTGCACCAGTTCAACTCGTTTTGCACCGACTTTCGTGCAGTAATGAAATGACCCAAAATACATAAAATCACGTGTTCAGGGTCGAATGGGGTGGATCAGGTGCGTTCATTGCAACTTTCGACGCAAATTCGTTGCACAAATTGCACCTGTTCAACTCATTTTGAACCAACTTTCAAGCAGTAATGAAACGGCCCAAAATGCACCAAATCACGAGTTTGGAGTTCAATGGTGTGGATCGGGTTCGTTCATTGCGAAACATTTCCACGCGACTTCGTTGCACGAACTTTTGCATGAATTGCACTAGTTCGGCTCGTTTTGAACCGACTATCATGTAGTAACGAAACGGTTCGAAACGCAACAAAACATGAGTTTAGGGTCCAATGGAGTGGATCGGGTGCGTTCGTTGAAAAATTTCGACGCGACTTCGTTGCACGAACTTTTGCACATATTGCACCACTTCAGCTTGTTTTGCACCGACTTTCATGCAGTGATGAAACGGCCCAAAGTGCACCAAAACACGAGTTTTGGGTCCAATGGGGTGGATCGGGTGCGTACGTTGCAAAAAATTCGATGCGACTTCGTTGCACAAACTTTTGCACTAATTGCACAAGTTCGGACTATTTTGCACCGACTTTGATGCAGTAACGAAACAGTCCGAAACTCAACAAAACATGAGTTTAGGGTCCAATGGAGTGGATCGGGTGCGTTCGTTGAAAGATTTCAACGCGACTTCGTTGCACGAACTTTTGCACGAACTGCACCAGTTCAGCTTGTTTTGCACCGACTTTTATGCAGTAATGAAACGGCCCAAAATGCGCCAAAACACGAGTTTAGGGTCCAATAGGGTGGATCGGGTGCATTCAATGCGAAACATTTCCACCCGACTTCGTTGCACAAACTTTTGCACGAATTGCACTAGTTCGGCTCGTTTTGCACCGACTATCATGTAGTAACGAAATGGTCCGAAATGCAACAAAACATGAGTTTAAGGTCCAATGGAGTGGATCGGGTGGGTTCGTTGAAAAATTTCGACGTGACTTCGTTGCACGAACTTTTGCACATATTGCACCAGTTCGGCTTGTTTTGCACCGACTTTCATGCAGTAATGAAACGGCCCAAAATGCACCAAAACATGAGTTTAGGGTCCAATGGGGTGGATCAGGTGCGTTCGTTGCGAAAAATTCCGACGCGACTTCGTTGCACGAATTGCACGAGTTCAGCTCATTTTGCAGTGACTTTTGTGCAGTAGTGAAATGGCCCAAAATGCATCAAATCACGAGTTTGGGGTCCATTGCGAAAAATTTCGACGCGACTTCGTTGCACGAACTTTTGCACGAATTGCACAAGTTTGGCCCGTTTTGCACCGACTATCATGCCGTAACAAAACGGTCCGAAACGCAATAAAACATGAGCAGGGTGCAATGGAGTGGATCGGGTGCGTTTGTTGAAAAATTTCGACGCGACTTCGTTGCATGAACTTTTGCACGAATTGCACCAGTTCGGCTTGTTTTGCACCAACTTTCATGCAGTAACGAAATGGTCGAAAATGCACCAAAACACGAGTTCAGGATTCAATGGGGTGGATCGGGTGCGTTCATTGCGAAAAATTTCGACGCGACTTCGTTGCACAAATTCCAACAGTTCAACTCATTTTGATCCGACTTTCATGCAGTAATGAAAGGGCCCAAAATGCACCAAATCACGAGTTTGGGGTCCAATGGTGCGCATCGGTTGCGTTCATTGTGAAAATTCGATGCGACATCGTTGCACAAACTTTTGCATGAATTGCACCAGTTCGGCCTGTTTTGCACCAAACATGAGTTTAGGGTCCAATGGGGTGGATCGGGTGCGTTCGTTGCAAAAAATTCGATGCGACTTCGTTGCACCAAATTTTGCATGAATTGCACCAGTTTAGCACGTTTTGCACCGACTTTCGTGCAGTAATGAAACGGCCCAAAATGCACCAAATCACGAGTTTGGTGTCGAATGGTGTAGATCGGGTTCGTTCATTGCGAAACATTTCCACGCGACTTTGTTGCATGAACTTTTGCACAAAGTGCACTAGTTCGGCCCGTTTTGCACCGACTATCATGCAGAAACGAAACGGTCCGAATCGCAACAAAACATGAGTTTTGGGTCCAATGGAGTGGATCGGGTGCGTTCGTTGAAAAATTTCGACGCGACTTCGTTGCACGAACTTTTGCACATATTGCACCACTTCAGCTTGTTTTGCACCGACTTTCATGCAGTGATGAAACGGCCCAAAATGCACCAAAACACGAGTTTTGGGTCCAATGGGGTGGATCGGGTGCGTTCGTTGCAAAAAATTCGACGCTACCTCATTGCACAAACTTTTGCACTAATTGCACAAGTTCAACTCGTTTTGCACCGACTTTCGTGCAGTAATGAAATGGCCCAAAATACATAAAATCACGTGTTCAGGGTCCAATGGGGTGGATCAGGTGCGTTCATTGCAACTTTCGACGCAAATTCGTTGCACAAATTGCACCTGTTCAACTCATTTTGAACCAACTTTCAAGCAGTAATGAAACGGCCCAAAATGCACCAAATCACGAGTTTGGAGTTCAATGGTGTGGATCGGGTTCGTTCATTGCGAAACATTTCCACGCGACTTCGTTGCACGAACTTTTTCATGAATTGCACTAGTTCGGCTCGTTTTGAACCGACTATCATGTAGTAACGAAACGGTCCGAATCGCAACAAAACATGAGTTTTGGGTCCAATGGAGTGGATCGGGTGCGTTCGTTGAAAAATTTCGACGCGACTTCGTTGCACGAACTTTTGCACATATTGCACCACTTCAGCTTGTTTTGCACCGACTTTCATGCAGTGATGAAACGGCCCAAAATGCACCAAAACACGAGTTTTGGGTCCAATGGGGTGGATCGGGTGCGTTCGTTGCAAAAAATTCGACGCTACCTCATTGCACAAACTTTTGCACTAATTGCACAAGTTCAACTCGTTTTGCACCGACTTTCGTGCAGTAATGAAATGGCCCAAAATACATAAAATCACATGTTCAGGGTCCAATGGGGTGGATCAGGTGCGTTCATTGCAACTTTCGACGCAAATTCGTTGCACAAATTGCACCTGTTCAACTCATTTTGAACCAACTTTCAAGCAGTAATGAAACGGCCCAAAATGCACCAAATCACGAGTTTGGAGTTCAATGGTGTGGATCGGGTTCGTTCATTGCGAAACATTTCCACGCGACTTCGTTGCACGAACTTTTTCATGAATTGCACTAGTTCGGCTCGTTTTGAACCGACTATCATGTAGTAACGAAACGGTCCGAATCGCAACAAAACATGAGTTTTGGGTCCAATGGAGTGGATCGGGTGCGTTTGTTGAAAAATTTCGACGCGACTTCGTTGCACGAACTTTTGCACATATTGCACCACTTCAGCTTGTTTTGCACCGACTTTCATGCAGTGATGAAACGGCCCAAAATGCACCAAAACACGAGTTTTGGGTCCAATGGGGTGGATCGGGTGCGTTCGTTGCAAAAAATTCCATGCGACTTCGTTGCACAAACTTTTGCACTAATTGTACAAGTTCGGACTATTTTGCACCGACTTTGATGCAGTAACGAAACGGTCCGAAACTCAAAAAAACATGAGTTTAGGGTCCAATGGAGTGGATCCGGTGCGTTCGTTGAAAGATTTCAACGCGACTTCGTTGCACGAACTTTTGCACGAATTGCACCAGTTCAGCTTATTTTGCACCGACTTTTACGCAGTAATGAAACGCCCCAAAATGCACCAAAACTCGAGTTTAGTGTCCAATGGGGTGGACCGGGTGCATTCAATGCGAAACATTTCCACACGACTTCGTTGCACGAACTTTTGCACGAATTGCACTAGTTCGGCTCGTTTTGCACCGAATATCATGTAGTAACGAAATGGTCCGAAATGCAACAAAACATGAGTTTAAGGTCCAATGGAGTGGATCGGGTGCGTTCGTTGAAAAATTTCGACGCGACTTCGTTGCACGAACTTTTGCACATATTGCACCAGTTCGGCTTGTTTTGCACCGACTTTCATGCAGTAATGAAACGGCCCAAAATGCACCAAAACATGAGTTTTGGGTCCAATGGGGTGGATCAGGTGCGTTCGTTGCGAAAAATTCCGACGCGACTTCGTTGCACGAATTGCACGAGTTCAGCTCATTTTGCAGCGACTTTTGTGTAGTAGTGAAACGGCCCAAAATGCATCAAATCACGAGTTTGGGGTCCATTGTGAAAAATTTCGAAGCAACTTCGTTGCACGAACTTTTGCACGAATTGCACAAGTTTGGCCCGTTTTGCACCGACTATCATGCCGTAACAAAACGGTCCGAAACGCAACAAAACATGAGCAGGGTCCAATGGAGTGGATCGGGTGCGTTTGTTGAAAAATTTCGACGCGACTTCGTTGCACAAATTGCAACAGTTCAACTCGTTTTGATCCGACTTTCATGCAGTAATGAAAGGGCCCAAAATGCACCAAACATGAGTTTAGGGTCCAATGGGGTGGATCGGGTGCGTTCGTTGCAAAAAATTCGATGCGACTTCGTTGCACCAAATTTTGCATGAATTGCACCAGTTTAGCACGTTTTGCACCGACTTTCGTGCAGTAAAGAAACGGCCCAAAATGCACCAAATCACGAGTTTGGTGTCGAATGGTGTAGATCGGGTGTGTTCATTGCGAAAAATTTCGACGCGACTTTGTTGCATGAACTTTTGCACAAAGTGCACTAGTTCGGCCCGTTTTGCACCGACTGTCATGCAGAAACGAAATGGTCCGAAACGCAACAAAACATGAGTTTAGGGTCCAATGGAGTGGATCGGGTGCGTTCGTTGAAAAATTACGACGCGACTTCGTTGCACGAGCTTTTGCACGAATTGCACCGATTCGGCTTGTTTTCCACCAACTTTCGTGCAGTAATGAAACGCCCCAAAATGCACCAAAACACGTGTTTAGGGTCCATTTGTGTGGATCGGGTGCGTTGAAATCTTTCAACGAACGCACCCGATCCACTCCATTGGACCCTAAACTCATGTTTTGTTGCGTTTCAGACCGTTTCGTTACTGCATCAAAGTCGGTGCAAAATAGTCCAAACTTGTGCAATTAGTGCAAAAGTTTGTGCAACGAAGTCGCATCGAATTTTTTGCAACGAACGCACCCGATCCACCCCATTGGACCCAAAACTCGTGTTTTGGTGCATTTTGGGCCGTTTCATCACTGCATGAAAATCGGTGCAAAACAAGCTGAAGTGGTGAAATATGTGCAAAAGTTCGTGCAACGAAGTCGCGTCGAAATTTTTCAACGAACGCACCCGATCCACTCCATTGGACCCTAAACACATGTTTTGTTGCGTTTCGGACCGTTTCGTTACTGCATCAAAGTCGGTGCAAAATAGTCCGAACTTGTGCAATTAGTGCAAAAGTTTGTGCAACGAAGTCGCATCGAATTTTTTGCAACGAACGCACCCGATCCACCCCATTGGACCAAAACTCGTGTTTTGGTGCATTTTGGGCCGTTTCATCACTGCATGAAAATCGGTGCAAAACAAGCTGAAGTGGTGCAATATGTGCAAAAGTAGGTGCATGATAGTAGGTGCAAAACGGGCCGAACTAGTGCAATTCGTGCAAAAGTTCGTGCAACGAAGTCACATTGAAATATTTCGCAATGTACGCACCCGATCCAAACCATTGAACCCTAAACACATGTTTTGGTGCATTTTGCGGCGTTTCATTACTGTACGAAACTCGGTGCAAAATGAGCTGAACTGGTGCAATTCGTGCAAAAGTTCGTGCAACGAAGTCGCGTTGAAATATTTTGCAACGAACGCACTCAATACACTCCATTTGACTCTAAACTCATATTTTGTTGCGTTTCGGACCGTTTTTTTACTGCATGAAAGTCGGTGCAAAACAGGTCGAACTGGTGCAATTCATGCAAAAGTTTGTGCAACGATGTCGCATCGAATTTTCACAATGAACGCAAGCGATCCAGACCATTGGACCCCAAACTCGTGATTTGGTGCATTTTGGGCCCTTTCATTACTGCATGAAAGTCGGATCAAAACGAGTTGAACTGTTGCAATTTGTGCAACGAAGTCGCGTCGAAATTTTTCGCAACGAACGCACCCGATGCACTCCAATGGACCCTAAACTCATGTTTTGTTGCGTTTCGGACCGTTTTGTTACTACATGATAGTCGGTGCAAAACGAGCCAAACTAGTGCAATTCGTGCAAAAGTTCGTGCAACGAAGTCGCGTGGAAATGTTTCGCAATGAACGCACCCGATCCACTCCATTGGACCCTAAACTCATGTTTTGGTGCATTTTGGGCCGTTTCATTACTGCATGAAAGTCGGTGAAAAACAAGCTGAACTGGTGGAATTCGTGCAAAAGTTCGTGCAACGAAGTCGCGTTGAAATCTTTCAACGAACGCACCCGATCCACTCCATTGGACCCTAAACTCATGTTTTGTTGCGTTTCGTACCGTTTCGTTACTGCATCAAATTCGGTGCAAAATAGTCCGAACTTGTGCAATTAGTGCACAAGTTTGTGCAATGAAGTCGCATCGAATTTTTTGCAACGAACGCACCCGATCCACCCCATTGGACCCTAAACTCGTATTTTGGTGCATTTTGGGCCGTTTCATTACTGCATAAAAGTCGGTGCAAAACAAGCTGAACTGGTGCAATTCGTCCAAAAGTTCGTGCAACGAAGTCGCGTCGAAATTTTTCAACGAACGCACCCGATCCACTCCATTGGACCCCTAAACACATGTTTTGTTGCGTTTCGGGACCGTTTCGTTACTGCATCAAAGTCGCTGCAAAATAGTCCGAACTTGTGCAATTAGTGCAAAAGTTTGTGCAACGAAGTCGCATCGAATTTTTTGCAACGAACGCACCCGATCCACCCCATTGGACCCAAAAACTCGTGTTTTGGTGCATTTTGGGCCGTTTCATCACTGCATGAAAATCGGTGCAAAACAAGCTGAAGTGGTGCAATATGTGCAAAAGTTCGTGCAACGAAGTCGCGTCGAAATTTTTCAACGAACGCACCCGATCCACTCCATTGGACCCTAAACACATGTTTTGTTGCGTTTCGGACCGTTTCGTTACTACATGATAGTCGGTGCAAAACGAGCCGAACTAGTGCAATTCATGCAAAAGTTCGTGCAACGAAGTCGCGTGGAAATGTTTCGCAATGAACGAACCCGATCCACACCATTGAACTCCAAACTCGTGATTTGGTGCATTTTGGGCCGTTTCATTACTGCTTGAAAGTTGGTTCAAAATGAGTTGAACAGGTGCAATTTGTGAAACGAATTTGCGTCGAAAGTCGCAACGAACGCACCCGATGCACTCCATTGGACCCTAAACTCATGTTTTGTTGCGTTTCGGACCGTTTTGTTACTACATGATAGTCGATGCAAAACGAGCCAAACTAGTGCAATTCGTGCAAAAGTTCGTGCAACGAAGTCGCGTGGAATGTTTCGCAATGAACGCACCCGATCCACTCCATTGGACCCTAAACTCGTGTTTTTGTGCATTTTGGGCCGTTTCATTACTGCATGAAGTCGGTGCAAAACAAGCTGAACTGGTGCAATTCGTGCAAAAGTTCGTGCAACGAAGTCGCGTTGAAATTTTTCGCAATGAACGCCAGTTCAACTCGTTTTGCACCGACTTTCGTGCAGAAATGAAATGGCCCAAAATACATAAAATCACGTGTTCAGGGTCCAATGGGGTGGGATCAGGTGCGTTCATTGCGACTTTCGATAATTCGTTGCACAAATTGCACCTGTTCAACTCATTTTGAACCAACTTTCAAGCAGTAATGAAACGGCCCAAAATGCACCAAATCACGAGTTTGGAGTTCAATGGTGTGGATCGTTGCACAAACTTTTGCACTAATTGCACAAGTTCGGACTATTTTGCACCGACTTTGATGCAGTAACGAAACGGTCCGAAACTCAACAAAACATGAGTTTAGGGTCCAATGGAGTGGATCGGGTGCGTTCGTTGAAAGATTTCAACGCGACTTCGTTGCACGAACTTTTGCACGAATTGCACCAGTTCAGCTTGTTTTGCAGCGACTTTTATGCAGTAATGAAAAGGCCCAAAATGCACCAAAACACGAGTTTAGGGTCCAATGGGGTGGATCGGGTGCATTCAATGCGAAACATTTCCACCCGACTTCGTTGCACAAACTTTTGCACGAATTGCACTAGTTCGGCCCGTTTAGCACCGACTATCATGTAGTAACGAAATGGTCCGAAACGCAACAAAACATGAGTTTAGGGTCCAAAACATGAGTTTAGGGTCCATTGGACCCTAAACTCATATTTTGTTGCGTTTCGGACCGTTTCGTTACTGCATCAAAGTCGGTGCAAAATAGTCCGAACTTGTGCAATTAGTGCAAAAGTTTGTGCAACGAAGTCGCATCGAATTTTTTGCAACGAACGCACCCGATCCACCCCATTGGACCCAAAACTCGTGTTTTGGTGCATTTTGGCCGTTTCATCACTGCATGAAAATCGGTGCAAAACAAGCTGAAGTGGTGCAATATGTGCAAAAGTTCGTGCAACGAAGTCGCGTCGAAATTTTTCAACGAACGCACCCGATCCACTCCATTGGACCCTAAACACATGTTTTGTTGCGTTTCGGACCGTTTCGTTACTACATGATAGTTGGTGCAAAACGAGCCGAACTAGTGCAATTCATGCAAAAGTTCGTGCAACGAAGTCGCGTGGAAATGTTTCGCAATGAACGAACCCGATCCACACCATTCGACACCAAACTCGTGATTTGGTGCATTTTTGGCTGTTTCATTACTGCACGAAAGTCGGTGCAAAACGTGCTAAACTGGTGCAATTCATGCAAAATTTGGTGCAACAAAGTCGCATCGAATTTTTTGCAACGAACGCACCCGATCCACCCCATTGGACCCTAAACTCATATATTGTTGCGTTTTGGACCGTTTCGTTACTGCATGATAGTAGGTGCAAAACGGGCCGAACTAGTGCAATTCGTGCAAAAGTTCGTGCAACGAAGTCGCGTTGAAATATTTCGCAATGTACGCACCCGATTCAAACCATTGAACCCTAAACACATGTTTTGGTGCATTTTGGGGCGTTTCATTACTGTACGAAACTCGGTGCAAAATGAGCTGAACTGGTGCAATTCGTGCAAAAGTTCGTGCAACGAAGTCGCGTCGAAATTTTTTGCAACGAACGCACTCAATACACTCCATTTGACTCTAAACTCATATTTTGTTGCGTTTCGGACCCTTTTTTTACTGCATGAAAGTCGGTGCAAAACAGGTCGAACTGGTGCAATTCATGCAAAAGTTTGTGCAACGATGTCGCATCGAATTTTCACAATGAACGCAACCGATCCAGACCATTGGACCCCAAACTCGTGATTTGGTGCATTTTGGGCCCTTTCATTACTGCATGAAAGTCGGATCAAAACGAGTTGAACTGTTGCAATTTGTGCAACGAAGTCGCGTCGAAATTTTTCGCAACGAACGCACCTGATGCACTCCATTGGACCCTAAACTCATGTTAGTAGGTGCAAAACGGGCCAAACTTGTGCAATTCATGCAAAAGTTCGTGCAACAAGGTCGCGTCAACATTTTTCGCAATGAAAGCACCCGATCCATACCATTGGACCCTAAACTCATGTTTTGGTGCATTTTCGGCCGTTTCGTTACTGCACGAAAGTCGGTGCAAAATAAGCTGAACTGGTGCAATTTATGCAAAAGTTTGTGCAACGAAGTCGCATCGAATTTTTTGCAACGAACGCACCCGATCCACCCCATTGGACCCTAAACTCGTGTTTTGGTGCATTTTGGGCCGTTTCATTACTGCATGAAAGTCGGTTCAAAACGAGTTGAACTCTTGGAATTTGTGCAACAAAGTCGTGTCAAAATTTTTGGCAACGAACGCACCCGATCCACTCCATTGGACCCTAAACTCATGTTTTGTTGCGTTTCGGACCGTTTTGTTACTACATGATAGTCGGTGCAAAACGAGCCAAACTAGTGCAATTCGTGCAAAAGTTCGTGCAACGAAGTCGCGTGGAAATGTTTCGCAATGAACGCACCCGATCCACTCCATTGGACCCTAAACTCGTGTTTTGGTGCATTTTGGGCCGTTTCATTACTGCATGAAAGTCGGTGAAAAACAAGCTGAACTGGTAGAATTCGTGCAAAAGTTCGTGCAACGAAGTCGCGTTGAAATCTTTCAACGAACGCACCCGATCCACTCCATTGGACCCTAAACTCATGTTTTGTTGCGTTTCGGACCGTTTCGTTACTGCATCAAATTCGGTGCAAAATAGTCCGAACTTGTGCAATTAGTGCACAAGTTTGTGCAATGAAGTCGCATCGAATTTTTTGCAACGAACGCACCCGATCCACCCCATTGGACCCTAAACTCGTATTTTGGTGCATTTTGGGCCGTTTCATTACTGCATGAAAGTCGGTGCAAAACAAGCTGAAGTGGTGCAATATGTGCAAAAGTTCGTGCAACGAAGTCGCGTCGAAATTTTTCAACGAACGCACCCGATCCACTCCATTGGACCCTAAACTCATGTTTTGTTGCGTTTCGGACCATTTCGTTACTACATGATAGTCGGTGCTAAACGGGCCGAACTAGTGCAATTCGTGCAAAAGTTTGTGCAACGAAGTCGGGTGGAAATGTTTCGCATTGAATGCACCCGATCCACCCCATTGGACCCTAAACTCGTGTTTTGGTGCATTTTGGGCCTTTTCATTACTGCATAAAAGTCGCTGCAAAACAAGCTGAACTGGTGCAATTCGTGCAAAAGTTCGTGCAACGAAGTCGCGTTGAAATCTTTCAACGAACGCACCAGATCCACTCCATTGGACCCTAAACTCATGTTTTGTTGAGTTTCGGACCGTTTCGTTACTGCATCAAAGTCGGTGCAAAATAGTCCGAACTTGTGCAATTAGTGCAAAAGTTTGTGCAACGATCCACACCATTGAACTCCAAACTCGTGATTTGGTGCATTTTGGGCCGTTTCATTACTGCTTGAAAGTTGGTTCAAAATGAGTTGAACAGGTGCAATTTGTGCAACGAATTTGCGTCGAAAGTCGCAATGAACGCACCTGATCCACCCCATTGGACCCTGAACACGTGATTTTATGTATTTTGGGCCATTTCATTACTGCACGAAAGTCGCTGCAAAACGAGTTGAACTGGCGTTCATTGCGAAAAATTTCAACGCGACTTCGTTGCACGAACTTTTGCACGAATTGCACCAGTTCAGCTTGTTTTGCACCGACTTTCATGCAGTAATGAAACGGCCCAAAATGCACCAAAACACGAGTTTAGGGTCCAATGGAGTGGATCGGGTGCGTTCATTGCGAAACATTTCCACGCGACTTCGTTGCACGAACTTTTGCACGAATTGCACTAGTTCGGATCGTTTTGCACCGACTATCATGTAGTAACAAAACGGTCCGAAACGCAACAAAACATGAGTTTAGGGTCCAATGGAGTGGATCGGGTGCGTTCGTTGCCAAAAATTTTGACGCGACTTTGTTGCACAAATTCCAAGAGTTCAACTCGTTTTGAACCGACTTTCATGCAGTAATGAAACAGCCCAAAATGCACCAAAACACGAGTTTAGGGTCCAATGGGGTGGATCGGGTGCGTTCGTTGCAAAAAATTCGATGCGACTTCATTGCACAAACTTTTGCATGAATTGCACCAGTTCAGCTTATTTTGCACAGACTTTCGTGCAGTAACGAAACGGCCGAAAATGCACCAAAACATGAGTTTAGGGTCCAATGGTATGGATCGGGTGCTTTCATTGCGAAAAATGTTGACGCGACCTTGTTGCACGAACTTTTGCACGAATTGCACAAGTTTGGCCCATTTTGCAGCTACTATCATGTAGTAACAAAATATTCCGAAACGCAACAAAACATGAGTAGGGTCCAATGGAGTGGACCGGGTGCAATCGTTGAAAAATTTCGACGCGACTTCGTTGCATGAACTTTTGCACGAATTGCACCAGTTCGGCTTGTTTTGCACCAACTTTCATGCAGTAACGAAATGGCCGAAAATGCACCAAAACACGAGTTTAGGATTCAATGGGGTGGATCGGGTGCGTTCGTTGCGAAAAATTTCGACGTGACTTCGTTGCACAAATTGCAACAGTTCAACTCGTTTTGATCCGACTTTCATGCAGTAATGAAAGGGCCCAAAATGCACGAAATCACGAGTTTGGGGTCCAATGGTGTGGATCGGTTGCGTTCATTGTGAAAATTCGATGCGACATCGTTGCACAAACTTTTGCATAAATTGCACCAGTTCGACCTGTTTTGCACCGACTTTCATGCAGTAAAAAAACGGTCCGAAACATAACAAAATATGAGTTTAGAGTCAAATGGAGTGTATTGAGTGCGTTCGTTGCAAAAAACTTCGACGCGACTTCGTTGCACGAACTTTTGCACGAATTGCACCAGTTCAGCTCATTTTGCACCAACTTTCGTGCAGTAATGAAACGCCCCAAAATGCACCAAAACATGTGTTTAGGGTTCAATGGTTTGGATCGGGTGCGTACATTGCGAAATATTTCAATGCGACTTCGTTGCACGAAGTTTTGCACGAATTGCACTAGTTCGGCCCGTTTTGCACCTACTATCATGCAGTAACGTAACGGTCCGAAACGCAACAAAATATGAGTTTAGGATCCAATGGGGTGGATCGGGTGCGTTCATTGCGAAAAATTTTGACGCGACTTCGTTGCACAAATTGCAACAGTTCAACTCGTTTTGATCCGACTTTCATGC
The DNA here is from genome assembly GCA_032594955.1 of Panicum miliaceum. Taxonomy (NCBI): domain Eukaryota; kingdom Viridiplantae; phylum Streptophyta; class Magnoliopsida; order Poales; family Poaceae; genus Panicum; species Panicum miliaceum. The sequence continues at coordinate 21,334,182 of CM064068.1, forward strand.
AGTAATGAAAGGGCCCAAAATGCACCAAATCACGAGTTTGGGGTCCAATGGTGCGCATCGGTTGCGTTCATTGTGAAAATTCGATGCGACATCGTTGCAAAAACTTTTGTATGAATTGCACCAGTTCGGCCTGTTTTGCACCGACTTTCATGCAGTAACGAAACGGTCCGAAACGCAACAAAATATGAGTTTAGAGTCAAATGGAGTGGATTGAGTGCGTTCGTTGCAAAAAATTTCGACGCGACTTCGTTGCACGAACTTTTGCACGAATTGCACCAGTTCAGCTCATTTTGCACCGACTTTCGTGCAGTAATGAAACGCCCCAAAATGCACCAAAACACGTGTTTAGGGTTCAATGGTTTGGATCGGGTGCGTACATTGTGAAATATTTCAATGCGACTTCGTTGCACGAAGTTTTGCACGAATTGCACTAGTTCGGCCCGTTTTGCACCTACTATCATGCAGTAACGAAACGGTACGAAACGCAACAAAATATGAGTTTAGGGTCCAATGGAGTGGATCGGGTGCGTTCGTTGAAAAATTTCAACGCGACTTTGTTGCACGAACTTTTGCATATATTGCACCACTTCGGCTTGTTTGGCACCAACTTTCATGCAGTAATGAAACGGCCCAAAATGCTCCAAACATGAGTTTAGGGTCCAATGGGGTGGATCGGGTGCGTTCGTTGCAAAAAATTCGATGCGACTTCGTTGCACCAACTTTTGCATGAATTGCACCAGTTTAGCACGTTTTGCATCGACTTTCGTGCAGTAATGAAACGGCCCAAAATGCACCAAATCACGAGTTTGGTGTCGAATGGTGTAGATCGGGTGCGTTCATTGCAAAAAATTTCGACGCGACTTCGTTGCATGAACTTTTGCACAAAGTGCACTAGTTCGGCCCGTTTTGCACCGACTATCATGCAGAAACGAAACGGTCCGAAACGCAAAACATGAGTTTAGGGTCCGATGGAGTTGATCGGGTGCGTTCGTTGAAAAATTACGACACGACTTCGTTGCACGAACTTTTGCACGAATTGCACCGATTCGGCTTGTTTTCCACCGACTTTCGTGCAGTAATGAAACGCCCCAAAATGCACCAAAACACGTGTTTAGGGTCCATTTGTGTGGATCGGGTGCATTCATTGCGAAAAATTTCGACGCTACTTCATTGCACAAACTTTTGCATGAATTGCACCAGTTCAACTCGTTTTGCACCGACTTTCGTGCAGTAATGAAATGGCCCAAAATACATAAAATCACGTGTTCAGGGTCCAATGGGGTGGATCAGGTGCGTTCATTGCGACTTTCGACGCAAATTCGTTGCACAAATTGCACCTGTTCAACTCATTTTGAACCAACTTTCAAGCAGTAATGAAACGGCCCAAAATGCACCAAATCACGAGTTTGGAGTTCAATGGTGTGGATCGGGTTCGTTCATTGCGAAACATTTCCACGCGACTTCGTTGCACGAACTTTTGCACGAATTGCACCAGTTCAGCTTGTTTTGCACCGACTTTCATGCAGTAATGAAACGGCCCAAAATGCACCAAAACACGAGTTTAGGGTCCAATGGAGTGGATCGGGTGCGTTCATTGCGAAACATTTCCACGCGACTTCGTTGCACGAACTTTTGCACGAATTGCACTAGTTCGGATCGTTTTGCACCAACTATCATGTAGTAACAAAACGGTCCGAAACGCAACAAAACATGAGTTTAGGGTCCAATGGAGTGGATCGGGTGCGTTCGTTGAAAAATTTCGACGCGACTTCGTTGCACGAACTTTTGCACATATTGCACCACTTCAGCTAGTTTTGCACCGACTTTCATGCAGTGATGAAACGGCCCAAAATGCACCAAAACACGAGTTTTGGGTCCAATGGGGTGGATCGGGTGCGTTCGTTGCAAAAAATTCGATGCGACTTCGTTGCACAAACTTGTGCACTAATTGCACAAGTTCGGACTATTTTGCACCGACTTTGATGCAGTAACGAAACAGTTCGAAACGCAACAAAACATGAGTTTAGGGTCCAATGGAGTGGATCGGGTGCGTTCGTTGAAAGATTTCAACGCGACTTCGTTGCACGAACTTTTGCACGAATTGCACCAGTTCAGCTTGTTTTGCACCGACTTTCATGCAGTAATGAAACGGCCCAAAATGCACCAAAACACGAGTTTAGGGTCCAATGGAGTGGATCGGGTGCGTTCATTGCGAAACATTTCCACGCGACTTCGTTGCACGAACTTTTGCACGAATTGCACTAGTTCGGATCGTTTTGCACCGACTATCATGTAGTAACAAAACGGTCCGAAACGCAACAAAACATGAGTTTAGGGTCCAATGGAGTGGATCGGGTGCGTTCGTTGCCAAAAATTTTGACGCGACTTTGTTGCACAAATTCCAAGAGTTCAACTCGTTTTGAACCGACTTTCATGCAGTAATGAAACGGCCCAAAATGCACCAAAACACGAGTTTAGGGTCCAATGGGGTGGATCGGGTGCGTTCGTTGCAAAAAATTCGATGCGACTTCGTTGCACAAACTTTTGCATGAATTGCACCAGTTCAGCTTATTTTGCACCGACTTTCGTGCAGTAACGAAACGGCCGAAAATGCACCAAAACATGAGTTTAGGGTCCAGTAGTATGGATCGGGTGCTTTCATTGCGAAAAATGTTGACGCGACCTTGTTGCACGAACTTTTGCACGAATTGCATAAGTTTGGCCCGTTTTGCACCGACTATCATGTAGTAACAAAATGTTCCGAAACGCAACAAAACATGAGTAGGGTCCAATGGAGTGGACCGGGTGCAATCGTTGAAAAATTTCGACGCGACTTCGTTGCATGAACTTTTGCACGAATTGCACCAGTTCGGCTTGTTTTGCACCAACTTTCATGCAGTAACGAAATGGCCGAAAATGCACCAAAACACGAGTTTAGGATTCAATGGGGTGGCTCGGGTGCGTTCGTTGCGAAAAATTTCGACGCGACTTCGTTGCACAAATTGCAACAGTTCAACTCGTTTTGATCCGACTTTCATGCAGTAATGAAACGTCCCAAAATGCACCAAATCACGAGTTTGGGGTCCAATGGTGTGGATCGGTTGCGTTCATTGTGAAAATTCGATGCGACATCGTTGCACAAACTTTTGGATGAATTGCACCAGTTCGGCCTGTTTTGCACCGACTTTCATGCAGTAACGAAACGGTCCGAAACGCAACAAAATATAAGTTTAGAGTCAAATGGAGTGGATTGAGTGCGTTCGTTGCAAAAAATTTCGACGCGACTTCGTTGCACGAACTTTTGCACGAATTGCACCAGTTCAGCTCATTTTGCACCGACTTTCGTGCAGTATTGAAACGCCCCAAAATGCACCAAAACACGTGTTTAGGGTTCAATGGTTTGGATCGGGTGCGTACATTGTGAAATATTTCAACGCGACTTCGTTGCACGAATTGCACTAGTTCGGCCCGTTTTGCACCTACTATCATGCAGTAACGAAACGGTCCGAAACGCAACAAAATATGAGTTTAGGGTCCAATGGAGTGGATCGGGTGCGTTCGTTGAAAAATTTCAACGCGACTTTGTTGCACGAACTTTTGCACATATTGCACCACTTCGGCTTGTTTGGCACCAACTTTCATGCAGTAATGAAACAGCCCAAAATGCACCAAACATGAGTTTAGGGTCCAATGGGGTGGATCGGGTGCGTTCGTTGCAAAAAATTCGATGCGACTTCGTTGCACCAACTTTTGCATGAATTGCACCAGTTTAGCACGTTTTGCATCGACTTTCGTGCAGTAATGAAACGGCCCAAAATGCACCAAATCACGAGTTTGGTGTCGAATGGTGTAGATCGGGTGCGTTCATTGCGAAAAATTTCGACGCGACTTCGTTGCATGAACTTTTGCACAAATTGCACTAGTTCGGCCCCGTTTTGCACCGACTATCATGCAGAAACGAAACGGTCCGAAACGCAAAACATGAGTTTAGGGTCCGATGGAGTGGATCGGGTGCGTTCGTTGAAAAATTACGACGCGACTTCGTTGCACGAACTTTTGCACGAATTGCACCGATTCGGCTTGTTTTCCACCGACTTTCGTGCAGTAATGAAACGCCCCAAAATGCACCAAAACACGTGTTTAGGGTCCATTTGTGTGGATCGGGTGCGTTCATTGCAAAAAAATTTCGACGCTACTTCATTGCACAAACTTTTGCATGAATTGCACCAGTTCAACTCGTTTTGCACCGACTTTCGTGCAGTAATGAAATGGCCCAAAATACATAAAATCACGTGTTCAGGGTCCAATGGGGTGGATCAGGTGCGTTCATTGCAACTTTCGACGCAAATTCGTTGCACAAATTGCACCTGTTCAACTCATTTTGAACCAACTTTCAAGCAGTAATGAAACGGCCCAAAATGCACCAAATCACGAGTTTGGAGTTCAGTGGTGTGGATCGGGTTCGTTCATTGCGAAACATTTCCACGCGACTTCGTTGCACGAACTTTTGCATGAATTGCACTAGTTCGACTCGTTTTGCACCGACTATCATGTAGTAACGAAACGGTCCGAAACGCAATAAAACATGAGTTTAGGGTCCGATGGAGTGGATCGGGTGCGTTCGTTGAAAAATTACGACGCGACTTCGTTGCACGAACTTTTGCACGAATTGCACCGATTCGGCTTGTTTTCCACCGACTTTCGTGCAGTAATGAAATGCCCCAAAATGCACCAAAACACGTGTTTAGGGTCCATTTGTGTGGATCGGGTGCGTTCATTGCAAAAAATTTCGACGCTACTTCATTGCACAAACTTTTGCATGAATTGCACCAGTTCAACTCGTTTTGCACCGACTTTCGTGCAGTAATGAAATGGCCCAAAATACATAAAATCACGTGTTCAGGGTCCAATGGGGTGGATCAGGTGCGTTCATTGCAACTTTCGACGCAAATTCGTTGCACAAATTGCACCTGTTCAACTCATTTTGAACCAACTTTCAAGCAGTAATGAAACGGCCCAAAATGCACCAAATCACGAGTTTGGAGTTCAATGGGGTGGCTCGGGTGCGTTCGTTGCGAAAAATTTCGACGCGACTTCGTTGCACGAATTGCACCAGTTCAACTCGTTTTGATCCGACTTTCATGCAGTAATGAAACGTCCCAAAATGCACCAAATCACGAGTTTGGGGTCCAATGGTGTGGATCGGTTGCGTTCATTGTGAAAATTCGATGCGACATCGTTGCACAAACTTTTGGATGAATTGCACCAGTTCGGCCTGTTTTGCACCGACTTTCATGCAGTAACGAAACGGTCCGAAACGCAACAAAATATAAGTTTAGAGTCAAATGGAGTGGATTGAGTGCGTTCGTTGCAAAAAATTTCGACGTGACTTCGTTGCACGAACTTTTGCACGAATTGCACCAGTTCAGCTCATTTTGCACCGACTTTCGTGCAGTATTGAAACGCCCCAAAATGCACCAAAACACGTGTTTAGGGTTCAATGGTTTGGATCGGGTGCGTACATTGTGAAATATTTCAACGCGACTTCGTTGCACGAATTGCACTAGTTCGGCCCGTTTTGCACCTACTATCATGCAGTAACGAAACGGTCCGAAACGCAATAAAACATGAGTTTAGGGTCCAATGGAGTGGATCGGGTGCGTTCGTTGAAAAATTTCGACGCGACTTCGTTGCACGAACTTTTGCACATATTGCACCACTTCCGCTTGTTTTGCACCGACTTTCATGCAGTAATGAAACGGCCCAAAATGCACCAAAACACGAGTTTTGGGTCCAATGGGGTGGATTGGGTGCGTTCGTTGCAAAAAATTCGATGCGACTTCGTTGCACAAACTTGTGCACTAATTGCACAAGTTCGGACTATTTTGCACCGACTTTGATGCAGTAACGAAACGGTCCGAAACGCAACAAAACATGAGTTTAGGGTCCAATGGAGTGGATCGGGTGCGTTCGTTGAAAGATTTCAACGCGACTTCGTTGCACGAACTTTTGCACGAATTGCACCAGTTCAGCTTGTTTTGCACCGACTTTCATGCAGTAATGAAACGGCCCAAAATGCACCAAAACACGAGTTTAGGGTCCAATGGAGTGGATCGGGTGCGTTCATTGCGAAACATTTCCACGCGACTTCGTTGCATGAACTTTTGCACGAATTGCACTAGTTCGGCTCGTTTTGCACCGACTATCATGTAGTAACAAAACGGTCCGAAACGCAACAAAACATGAGTTTAGGGTCCAATGGAGTGGATCGGGTGCGTTCGTTGCCAAAAATTTTGACGCGACTTTGTTGCACAAATTCCAAGAGTTCAACTCGTTTTGAACCGACTTTCATGCAGTAATGAAACAGCCCAAAATGCACCAAAACACGAGTTTAGGGTCCAATGGGGTGGATCGGGTGCGTTCGTTGCAAAAAATTCGATGCGACTTCGTTGCACAAACTTGTGCATGAATTGCACCAGTTCAGCTTATTTTGCACCGACTTTCGTGCAGTAACGAAACGGCCGAAAATGCACCAAAACATGAGTTTAGGGTCCAGTGGTATGGATCGGGTGCTTTCATTGCGAAAAATTTCGACGCAACTTCGTTGCACGAACTTTTGCACGAATTGCACAAGTTTGGCCCGTTTTGCACCGACTATCATGTAGTAACAAAATGTTCCGAAACGCAACAAAACATGAGTAGGGTCCAATGGAGTGGACCGGGTGCAATCGTTGAAAAATTTCGACGCGACTTCGTTGCATGAACTTTTGCACGAATTGCACCAGTTCGGCTTGTTTTGCACCAACTTTCATGCAGTAACGAAATGGCCGAAAATGCACCAAAACACGAGTTTAGGATTCAATGGGGTGGCTCGGGTGCGTTCGTTGCGAAAAATTTCGACGCGACTTCGTTGCACAAATTGCAACAGTTCAACTCGTTTTGATCCGACTTTCATGCAGTAATGAAACGTCCCAAAATGCACCAAATCACGAGTTTGGGGTCCAATGGTGTGGATCGGTTGCGTTCATTGTGAAAATTCGATGCGACATCGTTGCACAAACTTTTGGATGAATTGCACCAGTTCGGCCTGTTTTGCACCGACTTTCATGCAGTAACGAAACGGTCCGAAACGCAACAAAATATGAGTTTAGAGTCAAATGGACTGGATTGAGCGCGTTCGTTGCAAAAAATTTCGACGCGACTTCGTTGCACGAACTATTGCACGAATTGCACCAGTTCAGCTCATTTTGCACCGACTTTCGTGCAGTAATGAAACGCCCCAAAATGCACCAAAACACGTGTTTAGGGTTCAATGGTTTGGATCGGGTGCGTACATTGCGAAATATTTCAATGCGACTTCGTTGCACGATGTTTTGCACGAATTGCACTAGTTCGGCCCGTTTTGCACCTACTATCATGCAGTAACGAAACGGTCCGAAACGCAACAAAATATGAGTTTAGGATCCAATGGGGTGGATCGGGTGCGTTTATTGCGAAAAATTTCGACGCGACTTCGTTGCACAAATTGCAACAGTTCAACTCGTTTTGATCCGACTTTGATGCAGTAATGAAAGGGCCCAAAATGCACCAAATCACGAGTTTGGGGTCCAATGGTGTGGATCGGTTGCGTTCATTGTGAAAATTCGATGCGACATCGTTGCACAAACTTTTGCATGAATTGCACCAGTTCGGCCTGTTTTGCACCGACTTTCATGCAGTAACGAAACGGTCCGAAACGCAACAAAATATGAGTTTAGAGTCAAATGGAGTGGATTGAATGCGTTCGTTGCAAAAAATTTCGACGCGACTTCGTTGCACGAACTTTTGCACGAATTGCACCAGTTCAGCTCATTTTGCACCGACTTTCGTGCAGTAATGAAACGCCCCAAAATGCACCAAAACACGTGTTTAGGGTTCAATGGTTTGGATCGGGTGCGTACATTGTGAAATATTTCAATGCGACTTCGTTGCACGAAGTTTTGCACGAATTGCACTAGTTCGGCCCGTTTTGCACCTACTATCATGCAGTAACGAAACGGTACGAAACGCAACAAAATATGAGTTTAGAGTCAAATGGAGTGGATTGAATGCGTTCGTTGCAAAAAATTTCGACGCGACTTCGTTGCACGAACTTTTGCACGAATTGCACCAGTTCAGCTCATTTTGCACCGACTTTCATGCAGTAATGAAACGGCCCAAAATGCTAATGCTCCAAACATGAGTTTAGGGTCCAATGGGGTGGATCGGGTGCGTTCGTTGCAAAAAATTCGATGCGACTTCGTTGCACCAACTTTTGCATGAATTGCACCAGTTTTAGCACGTTTTGCATCGACTTTCGTGCAGTAATGAAACGGCCCAAAATGCACCAAATCACGAGTTTGGTGTCGAATGGTGTAGATCGGGTGCGTTCATTGCGAAAAATTTCGACGCGACTTCGTTGCATGAACTTTTGCACAAATTGCACTAGTTCGAGCCCGTTTTGCACCGACTATCATGCAGAAACGAAACGGTCCGAAACGCAAAACATGAGTTTAGGGTCCGATGGAGTGGATCGGGTGCGTTCGTTGAAAAATTACGACGCGACTTCGTTGCACGAACTTTTGCACGAATTGCAACCGATTCGGCTTGTTTTCCACCGACTTTCGTGCAGTAATGAAACGCCCCAAAATGCACCAAAACACGTGTTTAGGGTCCATTTGTGTGGATCGGGTGCGTTCATTGCCAAAAAATTTTCGACGCTACTTCATTGCACAAACTTTTGCATGAATTGCACCAGTTCAACTCGTTTTGCACCGACTTTCGTGCAGTAATGAAATGGCCCAAAAATACATAAAATCACGTGTTCAGGGTCCAATGGGGTGGATCAGGTGCGTTTCATTGCAACTTTCGACGCAAATTCGTTGCACAAATTGCACCTGTTCAACTCATTTTGAACCAACTTTCAAGCAGTAATGAAACGGCCCAAAAATGCACCAAATCACGAGTTTGGAGTTCAGTGGTGTGGATCGGGTTCGTTCATTGCGAAACATTTCCACGCGACTTCGTTGCACGAACTTTTGCATGAATTGCACTAGTTCGGCTCGTTTTGCACCGACTATCATGTAGTAACGAAACGGTCCGAAACGCAATAAAACATGAGTTTAGGGTCCGATGGAGTGGATCGGGTGCGTTCGTTGAAAAATTACGACGCGACTTCGTTGCACGAACTTTTGCACGAATTGCACCGATTCGGCTTGTTTTCCACCGACTTTCGTGCAGTAATGAAACGCCCCCAAAATGCACCAAAACACGTGTTTAGGGTCCATTTGTGTGGATCGGGGTGCGTTCATTGCAAAAAATTTCGACGCTACTTCATTGCACAAACTTTTGCATGAATTGCACCAGTTCAACTCGTTTTGCACCGACTTTCGTGCAGTAATGAAATGGCCCAAAATACATAAAATCACGTGTTCAGGGTCCAATGGGGTGGATCAGGTGCGTTCATTTGCAACTTTCGACGCAAATTCGTTGCACAAATTGCACCTGTTCAACTCATTTTGAACCAACTTTCAAGCAGTAATGAAACGGCCCAAAATGCACCAAATCACGAGTTTGGAGTTCAGTGGTGTGGATCGGGTTCGTTCATTGCGAAACATTTCCACGCGACTTCGTTGCACGAACTTTTGCATGAATTGCACTAGTTCGGCTCGTTTTGCACCGACTATCATGTAGTAACGAAACGTCCGAAACGCAATAAAACATGAGTTTAGGGTCCGATGGAGTGGATCGGGTGCGTTCGTTGAAAAATTACGACGCGACTTCGTTGCACGAACTTTTGCACGAATTGCACCGATTCGGCTTGTTTTCCACCGACTTTCGTGCAGTAATGAAACGCCCCAAAATGCACCAAAACACGTGTTTAGGGTGCCATTTGTGTGGATCGGGTGCGTTCATTGCAAAAAATTTCGACGCTACTTCATTGCACAAACTTTTGCATGAATTGCACCAGTTCAACTCGTTTTGCACCGACTTTCGTGCAGTAATGAAATGGCCCAAAATACATAAAATCACGTGTTCAGGGTCCAATGGGGTGGATCAGGTGCGTTCATTGCAACTTTCGACGCAAATTCGTTGCACAAATTGCACCCTGTTCAACTCATTTTGAACCAACTTTCAAGCAGTAATGAAACGGCCCAAAATGCACCAAATCACGAGTTTGGAGTTCAGTGGTGTGGATCGGGTTCGTTCATTGCGAAACATTTCCACGCGACTTCGTTGCACGAACTTTTGCATGAATTGCACTAGTTCGGCTCGTTTTGCACCGACTATCATGTAGTAACGAAACGGTCCGAAACGCAATAAAACATGAGTTTAGGGTCCGATGGAGTGGATCGGGTGCGTTCGTTGAAAAATTTCGACGCGACTTCGTTGCACGAACTTTTGCACATATTGCACCACTTCAGCTTGTTTTGCACCGACTTTCATGCAGTAATGAAACGGCCCAAAATGCACCAAAACACGAGTTTTGGGTCCAATGGGGTGGATTGGGTGCGTTCGTTGCAAAAAATTCGATGCGACTTTTCGTTGCACAAACTTGTGCACTAATTGCACAAGTTCGGACTATTTTGCACCGACTTTGATGCAGTAACGAAACGGTCCGAAACGCAACAAAACATGAGTTTAGGGTCCAATGGAGTGGATCGGGTGCGTTCGTTGAAAAGATTTCAACGCGACTTCGTTGCACGAACTTTTGCACGAATTGCACCAGTTCAGCTTGTTTTGCACCGACTTTCATGCAGTAATGAAACGGCCCAAAATGCACCAAAACACGAGTTTAGGGTCCAATGGAGTGGATCGGGTGCGTTCATTGCGAAACATTTCCACGCGACTTCGTTGCATGAACTTTTGCACGAATTGCACTAGTCGGACTCGTTTTGCACCGACTATCATGTAGTAACAAAACGGTCCGAAACGCAACAAAACATGAGTTTAGGGTCCAATGGAGTGGATCGGGTGCGTTCGTTGCCAAAAATTTTGACGCGACTTTGTTGCACAAATTCCAAGAGTTCAACTCGTTTTGAACCGACTTTCATGCAGTAATGAAACAGCCCAAAATGCACCAAAACACGAGTTTAGGGTCCAATGGGGTGGATCGGGTGCGTTCGTTGCAAAAAATTCGATGCGACTCTCGTTGCACAAACTTGTGCATGAATTGCACCAGTTCAGCTTATTTTGCACCGACTTTCGTGCAGTAACGAAACGGCCGAAATGCACCAAAACATGAGTTTAGGGTCCAGTGGTATGGATCGGGTGCTTTCATTGCGAAAAATTTCGACGCAACTTCGTTGCACGAACTTTTGCACGAATTGCACAAGTTTGGCCCGTTTTGCACCGACTATCATGTAGTAAACAAAATGTTCCGAAACGCAACAAAACATGAGTAGGGTCCAATGGAGTGGACCGGGTGCAATCGTTGAAAAATTTCGACGCGACTTCGTTGCATGAACTTTTGCACGAATTGCACCAGTTCGGCTTGTTTTGCACCAACCTTTCATGCAGTAACGAAATGGCCGAAAATGCACCAAAACACGAGTTTAGGATTCAATGGGGTGGCTCGGGTGCGTTCGTTGCGAAAAATTTCGACGCGACTTCGTTGCACAAATTGCAACAGTTCAAACTCGTTTTGATCCGACTTTCATGCAGTAATGAAACGTCCCAAAATGCACCAAATCACGAGTTTGGGGTCCAATGGTGTGGATCGGTTGCGTTCATTGTGAAAATTCGATGCGACATCGTTGCACAAACTTTTGGATGAATTGCACCAGTTCGGCCTGTTTTGCACCGACTTTCATGCAGTAACGAAACGGTCCGAAACGCAACAAAATATGAGTTTAGAGTCAAATGGACTGGATTGAGCGCGTTCGTTGCAAAAAATTTCGACGCGACTTCGTTGCACGAACTATTGCACGAATTGCACCAGTTCAGCTCATTTTGCACCGACTTTCGTGCAGTAATGAAACGCCCCAAAATGCACCAAAACACGTGTTTAGGGTTCAATGGTTTGGATCGGGTGCGTACATTGCGAAATATTTCAATGCGACTTCGTTGCACGATGTTTTGCACGAATTGCACTAGTTCGGCCCGATTTGCACCTACTATCATGCAGTAACGAAACGGTCCGAAACGCAACAAAATATGAGTTTAGGATCCAATGGGGTGGATCGGGTGCGTTTATTGCGAAAAATTTCGACGCGACTTCGTTGCACAAATTGCAACAGTTCAACTCGTTTTGATCCGACTTTGATGCAGTAAATGAAAGGGCCCAAAATGCACCAAATCACGAGTTTGGGGTCCAATGGTGTGGATCGGTTGCGTTCATTGTGAAAATTCGATGCGACATCGTTGCACAAACTTTTGCATGAATTGCACCAGTTCGGCCTGTTTTGCACCGACTTTCATGCAGTAACGAAACGGTCCGAAACGCAACAAAATATGAGTTTAGAGTCAAATGGAGTGGATTGAATGCGTTCGTTGCAAAAAATTTCGACGCGACTTCGTTGCACGAACTTTTGCACGAATTGCACCAGTTCAGCTCATTTTTGCACCGACTTTCGTGCAGTAATGAAACGCCCCCAAAATGCACCAAAACACGTGTTTAGGGTTCAATGGTTTGGATCGGGTGCGTACATTGTGAAATATTTCAATGCGACTTCGTTGCCACGAAGTTTTTGCACGAATTGCACTAGTTCGGCCCCGTTTTGCACCTACTATCATGCAGTAACGAAACGGTACGAAACGCAACAAAATATGAGTTTAGGGTCCAATGGAGTGGATCGGGTGCGTTCGTTGAAAAATTTCAACGCGACTTTGTTGCAACGAACTTTTGCATATATTGCACCACTTCGGCTTGTTTGGCACCAACTTTCATGCAGTAATGAAACGGCCCAAAATGCTCCAAACATGAGTTTAGGGTCCAATGGGGTGGATCGGGTGCGTTCGTTGCAAAAAATTCGATGCGACTTCGTTGCACCAACTTTTGCATGAATTGCACCAGTTTAGCACGTTTTGCATCGACTTTCGTGCAGTAATGAAACGGCCCAAAATGCACCAAATCACGAGTTTGGTGTCGAATGGTGTAGATCGGGTGCGTTCATTGCAAAAAATTTCGACGCGACTTCGTTGCAATGAACTTT